>JXSR01S006339.1:31180-45166 GCA_000969725.1 Ophiothrix spiculata
ATTTTTTAATATATTCCAAGTAGAACCTAAAAACACGTGTCGTTCATTCGAATAAATAGAATAAACAAATTTAATTCCACAAATTGTCACTTGAAGTAGTGTAATATATCAAAAAAACAATCATCTAACGCATTAAATCTTGTTTTATATTAAATTTCTTTAGAAAATAAATATTTAAAGTATTGCAAGACGGTTGCATTATTTGGTTTTAAGGTTATTTGTATTTTGTCCAAACTTATAAATAAACGAATTTTGCTTTTTATTTTCTTAAATAAAAGTTACAGAGAGACTAATTGATCAGTTTAATAAGGGCTGGTTTCTAAATGCAACCTTTTAAGGGCAGCTGTACTGATTATTGAATCAAATCAATCATACTAGCATATTTTCAAGCTATTTTAAATTTCCATTACAATTCCATTTCTAAAAACTGCTACTTTTAGCGAAAACAAAGTGCTAAAAACTCATTACCGCTGTAGTGCCATTCCATTAAGTCCATTAGCGATCGTTCGCATATTTTAACAAATTTATTTCATGCTGTCATTTGATTAAAATTGTCTGCTCTATCCAGGATATATTTACTGTTATGTCAAGTTGGACCTTTTAGACTTTGTCACCAATCCAAATTACACGCTCACACATCGCAAAGGTACATTAACGCATCCTCGCTAATGCCTAGACTAATTCTCATTTGCTAAAGTGGCCTCAATATATATCCTCCACCGGTTCACAAATCCACTTCCATTTGCTTGCAAATGATGGTATATATGAACGTGTCATCTGAAATGGGTTTTTTTAATGCCATTACATACACTCGTCCATTAAGAGCTACAATCTAAGTAACGCTGTTATTTTGAGTGCAATTAAAGCTATCACCTAACAAAATAAACACTTTTGAGTTTACGTTGGTATTCTTATTTAGTTTTGCCATTTATACACTAATAGACGAGTTGAGTGCTCAAATGTTTTAAAATACTCTCTCTGTAAATGTAATTAATTCCGATATAAAGCTTTTAGTGCTCGTGTGTTCCCGATTTCTACTTCAAATCATTCCATTACCAATTAAGATTATTAAACATTTGAATAGCAGTATTCAGTGCAATCCTCTTCAAAGCAAAGTAGTTAACATAAAAGACTTCTAAAAGCAATTTGGGTTTTATGTTCATTCCCCACTCCAGAAGTTAATAACGAAAATTTCTAATTATTCTTAGCACTCTCGTCTATTATCATTCCCTGTTCTATAATTCATAGATTCACTCTGGAGTTAATTTGGAATTTTTAGAAAAAAATCAATACAATATTTTTTTTGGTAAAATCATAATGATCTTGAAATTCTTTATTTTGTGTATGTTCCAAATATATTTCCCTTAGTTTTCTGGAACGAACCAATCTATTTCATTGCTATTTTAGCTTTTATTATGGCTCAAAAATATAAAAAGATATTGCTTCCACTGATGAAAATACATGCCACACATCGAAAGTTCAAATTCAAAAGTGTGTCGAATTCTGTTTAATATGCTGCATTCAATTGTCGGATTGGAAAATATACAGCTCTAATTAAATGTTTTTACAGCCAAGACACAGCGTAAAACATCCTTTCAAATTAAATTAGTAAGACCGCCTGACGCATGAACATTTTATCCCCAGCTCGCTGGTCTGTCAATAGTCCGATTAATTGAATGTTGGAAATTAAAATTGGGAAAACTAATTAGCGCTTATGGCTGAATGCATTAGCATAATAAGACTATTAGTTGGTAAACACTGGGTCACCAGTGAGTCGAATGAATCGCTATATACACGTGCTTTGAGCATTATAACTGCAGTATGTAGCATTGCCTCTACATATTAAAAGTAGTATATATTGTGTTTTATCAGCTAAATCAAATAACGGATTGTTAATAATTCAAACACTGCGTTCTTTTCCTTAATCATGTTATTCAGTGTTGGAAATTAAATTTTCGATATTTATAGACATGAGAAGGCACAAACCCAGTTTTATTATTTTTGGTATGTGTTATAGCTTGACCTTCATTTTAAGATTAAATTTTGTATTCTCAGGTGAGGTGTACTATTTCTTGAAGTTGATCAAATGGTAGATAATAAAAACTATATTGCATATAGTGTCGGCAATATTAAAGCGTCGGGGCATAATTCTAACATTGATGGACATGTCTGGCAGTTTTTCTTTACTTCATTTATCACAAAAACGATAGCCGATGGTAAAAACAAACTACGGTTCATCTGTAACCTGAAGAGCTTAATGTAATGGTTAATCACATTGATTGTCAGATGGAAGCATCTATCAGCCAGCGGTGACAGTTCAACTTGCATACCAGATAGGATATCTATATGAGGTAGATAGTTGACCTTAATTCAGGACAGCCACGTCTTTACTTTACCCGTCCCCTCAGGGAGACAACGTTAAGATTTTTAAGCACATATAGGCAATTAGCTCTCCCCATCTGTACCTCTTTTTAGTAACTAGAGAAGGCGTGGAGAGAGAGGAGAGACATTTTGATGTTATTTATCCGTGGCCTGAAATAAGGACACGGTGTAACATTGATATCTCGCAGTCTCGCAGAATATATGAATGAATCAGGTACCCGTCATATATTTCACTTTATGCATGTCTCACTATACAGGAAAAATCTACGGTGTAATTTGGCCACATGCATTAAATCAGGAGGCTTGCAAATGTATTTCCATTAGACACTGGTTTGTATACAGAGAGGGTATATATGAGAAGTCCCTATGCTCCATGTGCAAAAGCTAATGGACATTATTCAGCGAGTATACGCATTACCACTTACCATGATCAATTCCGGCTGGTATTTTCCCACTTTCCATTGTGGATGTCATTTGTATAAGTTAAAAGTGAGACAGTAAGGTGATGACAAACTCGCCAAAATAATAATGTTCCTTTTTGGTAAAGTAGATAGTGCAATCAACAAAAAGCAATATATTTGATGAAATACGTGTCAGTATTTACAGATTCCTCGATACAAACAACGTCTTACTCGGTTGCATTAGAGTAAGTAAAAGTGATCGTAGATGTAGATTTCCATTTGATGCATGTATGTAATTGTTAGGGAAGTGTAGCTGCAGTAAGAGCAATGTATTTACACGTCTAGTCAAGATGATTAAACATGATTAAACCAAGGCAAATGCTTAAGATATGGTCGTCGTGTATATTGAGCAAGATACTATGTAGGAATATGATCCATGAACATACGATGTTGTACATATATATAATTCCGGATATATAATACGTGAATTACAAAGCAGAATGCTGTACTAAATACAACAAATAGAGTAGATTAACACTTTACGATGTATAATTAAAATCCATAACAAGGCTATGTATGTTCCAATTAGATGCACTCTGTTCCGCGTTCGTGGAAGTAATAAAATCAATGTATTATATTATCCCGGTTTAAATATAAGTACGGTGATCCATTCAACACTTAAATCAATCAATGTGCGCGCAATTAATCAGGAATATGCATCAACACAACGCACTCAGAAAACCTGTATTACAATAGAAGCAAAACACATCCCATTAGAAAGATCCCATAGCATAGTACGAGTGTGCAGTATATATATTCACATAAGCAGCATGTGCAGACACAGAATATACGATGCTTTTCAGGTTCGTTCCGTAGGGTTAATGATTACCGTATTGCAAACACACACCACGTATTACATTGGCGAAATATGTTTCAGTCACGAACTGGGGCGGCGGGCATTCGGCTATGAAATCGTGACGGTGATTATTATCGTGTTTATAAACAGCGCCTCTACTGTTTTCTTGGGGATAATGTCAAAGCGCACATTTTCAGTGATAAGAAATGGCAACTCAATATGGAGATCCAACATATCTACTATTCTGCATATCTGCTTCAGCATTGATAAGACTTACCTGTATGAAGTATAGATGCGGTATTTTAAGAACAAAATGTGTATCTGAAGGTGAAGGTGTGATCCTAAACTGTAATTGCTTACGAAAAACGATATAGTGGCGCTAAAGAAAAGTGGAAATTTAAAAGTGATACTATCATTTATACTCAATCGCAAGTAAATTTGTACAACGATAAGCATTTACTTATTAGTTTTGTTGATTTTATAATATATATATTCCAATATTCAAAGTACTTCATGATGACATAAAGGTTTTGCTTATAAACTATTAGATGAAATGCTGTTTTCTCTGTTTTTCGCAAAATGTTAACATGATATGAATTATATAATAGCATCGCTCTATTTTTCAGGAAATTGGACATCATTATTATATGCATTTAATTATATCAGATTTGCATGATGTTGATGTACAGGGACCCTCTATTTGTTTTGTTTTTTGTTAAAGTTGTATTTAATTTTTAAAATTTCATAATGTGAACTTCCCGCTCCCAGGGTGTTCGCTATAAATGATAATGAAATGTATCAATTTGTATAATGCCAGTGTGAACATTCCATTTTCATTCTCCGCTAATGAACAGTACAAAATAATGAATTGTACTGAGTTCAAGTGATAATAATAATACTAATAATACTACTACTGCTAATTATAAATTGTTTTGTTTTGAGTAAGTTTTGTTTGATATCCTTGTTCCATTTATTTTCGTCTGCATAGATCACATATTAAATTGAATCAAGTCGTGTAATGTATCAGCTAATGACTCGCGATGATTACACTAATTTCATATGACCTTTCATAAACCTGGCTTCACATACCTAATGATGATAAACATTAAGCTGTAGAAACCTGCATAGCATAAGCTTCCTGTTTTTCCATAATCTAAAGATGACCTTATTTTTATATTACTTACAAGCTTTTTTTTAACTATGTGGTTTAATTAAATCTAAGGCATCAATCGTGATTACATTATTTTAAGCTTCAGGATGTTCGATGATGACCTCATTTTTGCATCAAGTTTTATAACACTTCACGTAAACTTCAATAAGTTGTTTGCTTGTCTTTTTAAATTTGACATAGCGTGTGATAACAATATTGATTTTGCACCATTGTTAAATGAAGTTGCTTTAATGGACAGTGTCGGCTACTGATAAATCTAATCCAGCGTTGCTTTAACTAATATTGTGTAGCATAGTTTCATAATTTTTACAATCAAATATCATTTTTCTACTGAATATAATATAATTGTGAGAAAGAAATGCCCCAGTTGATATCTTTCCTTATTTCCAACCTCTTTTCATATACGTTAAAGATAATATGATTTACAAATCCAAAATAAATCAGAATATATAACAATCGAAGCATGTTTTTAAATGTAGGTGACATTTTTTATCATTTGATTGTATATACGATTCTTTTTTTTATGATTTTATTGTAATTCAATTTTGGATTTGCATTTGCACATGGTATGAGTCATATAATGGCATTTTCATATCTTCAGGAAGTCAAATGGTGATATTAGCTACGTTAAATTACACACCTTTTATATCAATTGGCTTGAATTATAAAAGAAAATATGAGATTGCATGATGTTTGTGCGCTAAGATCCAGTGAATGTTCTTTTTCTTCCTCAGACGATGTATCAAATTATTTATACAACGTAAGCTTACCGCTACCTGGGTGTCCACTAATGATAATGAATTGTACTAAGTTATCTTTGGCTGTATAGTACCAATAATCTAAATCAAGTTGTGTAATGTATGAGCTAATGACGTCTAATGATAATACTAATTTAATATGATCTTTTATAGACTTGACTTCCCATATCCAATGATGATAACATGAAGTTGTAGAAACCTACATAAGCTTCCTGTGTGTCCATGGAGTCCAAAGATGGCATTATTTTTAGATCAATTATAATGTAAAGTTTCTTATGTCTTACACACCCAAATATTATCTTGTACTAAACAAATAATCATAGGGACAATATTAAACAGAGCACTAATTTGTCAGAATGTATAACACTCGTTTTAAAATGTAGGTGAGACTACTATGATTTGAATGTTTTACTGAAATTATGTTTGGAGTTAATGCTTTTTTTTTAATTCAATTTTTTATTCGCGTTTGTTTGATCCGTCTTTTTTTCGAAGCCATTGTATGATTACTCTAATTTATATAGAGTTGCTTCTTGTTTGTATTTGAATAACTTCACATATCTGGGTTTAATAATATGCCTAATATTTGATTTGCACCATTGTTCAAATACGTTGCTTTGATCTGGGCAAGGCTACTGGTGTTTCTAACGACGTATATGCTTTTGACTATATTCATTGTTTATTACAACAAAGCTAGCTCACCCAAATATTAATTTTGAACAACAATAATATCACAGCATTGGTTTAGCTAATTTTGTAGCATAATTATAAGTAGTAGCATGTTTTTTGTTACCATAAAAGCCACTCAAATATTATTTTTTTATTACATTACCGAAAAAAATAATATCAATATCCAAACAATTTTAAGAAAAGAATGCCCCACTTGTTACTACACCTCTTTTCAGATAATGTTAAAGATAACGTGATTTTACTAATCATAAATCTGACAGGATGTTTAACACTAGGAACATGTTTTAAAATGTAGGTGACGCTATTGTGATATGATATTATCTCTGAATGTTTTGAAGTAACGCATTTATCTTAATTCAATTTTTGAATTTTGCATTTGCGTGTGTACATTGTGACATAAATGCTTTGTTTCTTTGATCCGTTTCGTGGTTATTGCGAAGGCATCCGGTGACAACTGTTATTTCTACAACCTTTTCGATACATTATTTTACGTAGGGGTGGCTTCAAAACTCAACCGGTGGTTGTCTGACGTTTCTGGCCGGTTCAACTGGAATAAACAATAACCAACCGCCCAGAACCGGCAGACAACCGCCGGTTGAGTTTTGAAGCCGCCCCAAAGATAATTACATAAAATTAAATAAAACCTTTTTAACGTAGGTTTTTGTGTTCCTTGAGTGCCATATGATAACATCGTTTTAATTTGTATTAGTTATAAATTACCTTTACCGTATCCAGGGCATTCAGCGGTGATGACATTGAGCAACATAAGCATACCGTTGTCAGGATGTCCAATGTGGACATCATTATTGCATCAAGTTGTGTAATAGTCTCCGAGTTCCGATGATGGTAGACAAAAGTTAAAGAAACTTGCATTAATATTGATTTCCTGTATATACTTTTTGGCCAACGATTGTTTAGAATTACCATGATTACGGTATTATGATTAGATGGGTCGACCGGTGATGACATTTTTTTTGTATTGATTCTAGTTATTAAATGTTCCTTCTCCACACTAACCAGTCTTTCCCGGTACACACAGCCGTAACATTTGTTTGTTACGGTTGACCGTAACATAATACACTATTTTACGAATTAATATGTTATCACTTTTTAGTACCATATTGACGCGAAATGCAACGTTAGACGCAAGATTTGTTAGAGATTGATACAGTGCCTTCTAATCAAGTACTCGAGCATCGCAAACCAAAATCAATGGCTGGCTTCGAAGGTTGGTCGAAGTGGTCGGAATTTCACGTACAATTAGATTGGATTGTTACGGTATTCCGTAACATTCGTCAACATGGTAAATGTTACGGTCTAGTAAAAATTTGATAATATTACGGTCCAATGTAACATTTAGTGTTTGATACGCATTACGTGACCTTAAGCATGGGACGTCGCCAGCGACAGGGTATGAAAATGTTACGGTGAACCATAACAAACAAATGTTACGGCTGTGTGTACCGGGAAAGACTGCTAACTGCTAACACTATATACATTGAAAATCATCTTAGAAAATTCTTTCCAGAACAAGCAATCAATTACTACATGTAATTATTTCCAGCCTTCAGCTGCAATGGTTGATAAGAAAAATTGATTAATTTACACTATTCTTTTATCAATTTAGTTTAATAACGATTGCTCCAAACAAAGGTTTGTTTAATAGCATATGTAATGGCAACTTTTTTGACAAAAATAACAATTTAATCAGCCAAAAAAACTTTCCCAGACAACAAAGGAATTTCGCTATTTAATACAATTTGAAAATACACAATACACTGTTTTAAATCGTTTTTCAGTAATATTTTTATTTCTTTAGTATCGTTGCTGTTAATTGTAACACTAAAAACGTTGAGAGAAGTTAATTAATCCAAGTAATTTAAAAATTGCCATATAAAACACACAATGAAAAATTTAAATTTGATTTTAATAAATACAAATGTATAAAATAGCAGTACCGAAAAATAGCTCTTCCAAACTCTAAACCTATTTCTAAAAATAACTCAATCGAGATGGTTGTTAAATCAGACTCTGTCTTTAAAAACTCACGATGTCATCTTAAGCACACTTTGGCAAACCATGCACCACCTCCATAAGCCCATCTCTCATCACCACAAAACGTAATCGTGAAATGCCTTACGCCAATTCATCAATGCTGTAAGCGTGTGATAAAGTTGGGGGGGGGGGGTCCATGGTAACATGGAGTACCATAGATATATTTTAAAACAATTGTAAATATACAACTTTAAATACATATTAGGAATGATTAGATAGATATATAGATCGACACATTTTAACAATATGAATAACAACTACAGCAGTATAATTGTGTATGCATATTATACAGGTGTTGAAGAAGATTTCAGTTCCTGCAGTTAAGATG
Source organism: Ophiothrix spiculata (assembly GCA_000969725.1). Taxonomy (NCBI): domain Eukaryota; kingdom Metazoa; phylum Echinodermata; class Ophiuroidea; order Amphilepidida; family Ophiotrichidae; genus Ophiothrix; species Ophiothrix spiculata. Next base: position 39,819 of record JXSR01S006339.1, read on the forward strand.
TAAGATGTAATTATCGGAAAAAAACCCTACAATATTCATATTTTGGAAATATATAAATTATATAGAATATAAGGGTTATATTTTGGACATTCCTCCCGTTCTGATGTTTTTCGGTGTCATTCTTACCGTCTTGGTATAACATCCCGACGACGGTAGCCAGTAACGATACTTTAATTATATGACGTCATTGTGTCAATATTGCGCTCTAAAAATAAAGACTATAAAGACATTGTTTTTTTATAATAATATTTGTCCTGAAGTATAGTCAGAGCTACTCCTGACGAAAACTTGACAGTTCAAAACTTGTCCGACAGCGAACCCGTTAAAAATCTACCAATTGTTATGAATTCCCGTCGGCCTTTCTCAAAAAAAAATCATTCCGTTATTCAAATATTGTACTCATAAACATACGTTTGATTGAATTATATGAACTTCAAATATGAATGGTGATTTAAAACAGCACATTGGTGCAAATCGTTTATGGTTAGATAGCTAAGAGTGATATCAGACAATGTAATGCAAGATTTTGAAGATGAGCTCCCCTTTTCCAGGAGTAATAACTTTTAAAGAATGGCATCGCAAAGCAATAGCTATTTGATACCATTAAATCTAGAGATAATAACATTTTGGCCTTCTCTCCGTCTTGGCTTTATTGGTAGGTAAGAACATATGACTCCTCCAAATGAATAGTAATTTATAATGGATTAGGAGGATCATCGTTCAAGATTGGCAATCTAATAAAGACTACTGGCCATTTATAACAGACTTGATATGTCACCCTACCAATTAGAGTTTTAATGAAAACGTATTATCTTTTACATGTCTCTTTTGGTCAAATATTGCCATGCTTATTAGCCTTTGATCTATTGAATATATACAATTTTATTAAAACCAATAAAATTTCATAATTAGTTTTCTTATGGTAGACTTCACTTACAAATTGCATTGAAAATAAGTATTGATCGGAAGAGAAGAATGTAATATTTTGATGGATTTCCACCTTTATATCTTAGAATATTGCTGAAACGTATTGTCTCAGACGTATTCAGACATACCGTGCAATGAAGTATTGTAACATATTTTTCTATAGGAAATTTATAGTAGAATTGTTCTGTTTTAATAAAAAGTTGTCATGTTTATTCCAGTGAGAAAAGTTCAAGCTTCGTAAGTATTTTAATCAAGCAATAATCTTACATTTTCAAAAGACGTTAAATGATAGAACGTATAGCAAAAGTTGATAAATAGTCTCTGTTTTATCAGAAAAAGCTACATGTATCTCATAAACAACTACTTTTTATTTTAAGCTTTGTGTGTTGTAATGGTGTGTGGTCAGGTTGTGAGGGTGTGATGTCATAGTCAGTTGTGATACTTTTTACCACCACTTTTGTCCTTTCAACGACAAAATTTGAATGTAGATCTATACAGTACTCACATAAAAACACCTTTCACACACAACCCTTCCTTTCTCACCCCCCCCCCCCCCCCACACACACACATTTACCCACAATAATCTTCAGAGAAAGCAAATAGTCTAGTTAAGCATAACGACAACCAGGACCTCCAGAGAAAAATATATTTTATGATTGCATTATTTATGGAATCAGAATTAACGTAAGACGGTTCATATATGGAAGAGAAAAACAACGATATTACGACACTTATCAAGTTGATAAGGTCTCATCACATAGGCGCAATTTGAATGAGTTCTAATAATATTAACAATATTCCAAATCAGATCAACGTAGTGCAATAATAATGCTGGCTAGATATTGGTTTATATCTGGGGTGCTTTTCAACCCATCTCATTTCCTCTTTCGACCATTATTATTGCCTTGCAGATACGCTCAATTTATTTTCATATACATCCCCACTTTAATTGCACTCGTGTGATCTTTGAATGCAGCCAATAAAGAACTCAGATCTTGCTGCCAGTTGTTATATATATGAAAGATATTCAACTGAAGTTGATCTATTGAGTATATTGAGCCTTAATAGGCGATTCCAATTAAATATATTCAGCAATTTACCAAGTTTTTATGTGAATTACCATTTAGAAATTTTTAGTTTGTGCTCATGTTAATGCCAGAAATGACAATTTTGATAAGGATGTAAAATCTAAGTTTAAGATTGTAATGAGAAATAACGATAAAATCAAACGTCGCAATGTAAACTTTGAATGCAAAAGAGTGTGGCAATAAAAGTGTGGACAGAGTGTGAATTATTCAATCCAAGTAATACGTCTAGCCATTTCCCCATTTAATTTGTCTGGTAAAGGTGTGAAATAGGTTTCTAAAATGAATGAGGTTAGTTGTCTTTACATTTTCTTTCATTGTTCCTGTTTCAGTTGTTGTTGTTGTTCTTCATCGAGGAAAAAACACCCTTGAGGGAACCAGCCATTGGTATATGAAACTTGACAAGTGTATAGCCTTCTGTAGTAATTTGTAAAAATCATCACACTTGAGAATGTAAGTTTCACCAAATGGCACGCATACAATATGTTAAAGAATGTCTATTGTAACAATCTAAACTACCTTTTTGAAAACATATGCAGTATCACTGTTAATCCTTTAATCGTTGTCTTTCCAGGTTGTATTCCCATGTTTAACGGTACCCTATTGTTTTTTCATTAATATGACTTTAAAGGATACAAAATAAATTACTATGCGGCATTACTTTGTTTTGCGTGCTTGTGTAATCGACGGCAACATTTTAGGGGAGGTAGTAACCATTCCATTTCCTTGTAAGACAATGGTCCAAAGTGTACCAAACATGATGTTAACCCTGCAAAAATCCGTTATTATGTTAGTCGCTATTTTTTTAAATCTTAATTCATCATAACTACAGAAATATGAATACGTCCTTAGTTTTGGAGTTCAAGTCAATTATAACTATCATGTATACGTCATTATCCCTTTCCTTATGTCTTATGGTTATTAGTCGTTTTGTCGGGCATTCCGTCAGATCTTTAAATCAAAATAAAATCTGATCCTAATACTGCATACTACATATATGTATGGTACGGTATGTTTGTCCTCCATTGAGTGCAATCATATGTTGACATAAATAAGATTTTCAATTGTGTATGTAAGTAATGTTTTGCCCACTCCATTGGCGAACTTGAATTTGGTGATAAATATAGTTTTTAAACTCAAAAATGTGTTTGTCTCTCTCTAAAATATGATGAATGGTCAACGAATTAAGTAGAATTTACATTTTGCCTGATATACGCATTCGCATAATTTACTTACAAATTGAGCTTTCCAATGAGTCAAAAATTGAAATTTTTGTGTAAACAAAAAAAATACGGCACTCTTATGTTTATATTTTAGAAATTTTCAACGCTGCCATGATAGCTCAGCGGTAGATCCCTCGCTTTGTAATGCATGACTAACCCCTGCCATAATCCATGGTTCGAGTCCCCGCAAAGGCAGTGTAAACTATTTATCATTTCATGATTAAAAAATAGTTAGGATTCACATTTTCCTTGGGCAGATGGATTCCCTTTACCCTTAAATTATATTTCCAAAATGAAGCATGATTAAAATATAAAATTTTACTTGGATTGCAAGATAAAATAAGGGTAATGTTTTGGTATCAAACTTAATATTCCCTGTAAAAAATCAAGGTGTGTGACAAATCATTTATCCCAACTTGAAATCTGCAAAGTTCAGTTAGTTTTATGTCAGCAGAATTCATTTCCTTACATAAATGAATTTTAAAAACGTTTGCACTAACAATATATTTTGCTGTGTTAGTGTCCGCAGTTATACATTTTGCTTTGAAAAAAAACAACAACAAATTTCTTCCATAAACGACAGTTCAAGTAATTCGTATTTTGAATATTATCATTTCTTGAATAATAATATTGTTTTCACTTTCTCAGTGTTACGTTAACTTTGTGGCTTACGAAAATACGAACTGAGAACAGTCAAGCTTGAGACCTATGTCACATTGCGTAAACCTGTTGAGCGCAGAGTTGAGCTTGAGGGGACTAGCTCCACCAATTCAATTACGACGATGTTAGCAACCAAAGCATGCATAGAAGACATATAAAATAGAACAGGTTTTCTATAATTTGATTATTTCATAAAACCTTAGGCCTTTCTTTTCCCAAAACAGCTTCTAGGTGAAGTGATTTAAAAAGTCATCTTACATCTATTGCTTGAAGCAAATTTCATAAATGTTCGTATATTTGATGAAAATATGAAATTCAGGTGTTGTATAATTGAATTTCATACACTCTGCGTTACGCGTTACGCAATTACGCGCTGAAATTGTAAATCTAATTGGACAGTTTGTAACTTATACGCATTCATTAATCTCGTTTAGTTGCACGCTGCGTATCGCGTGGTGCGTTGTACAATTCCATGTACGCGTACGCGTAATATACTCGCGCTTATATGGCAAGTTTCATTTTGAAAGAAAGGCAAATCTAAATTACAATGAATAACATGGGACGATGGATGGTTGTATTTTCTATGTTTTATTGAAATAGGAAACACATTTTTCAATAATAATGCCGTTTAATTTTTTTTAAATTATATTCTAATCATTCGTGTATGAAATAGATTAATAGCTGCTCTTTACTTGGCGCTCGTGAAATTGTACAAAAATAATGCACCTTGTGCTGAAGTCGAAGTTGTCCAACTCACTCGGCTACGCCTCGTGAGTGCGGACAACTCCAACTTCAGCACGCGGTGCATTATTGTTGTACAATTTCACTCGCGTCAAGTAATACGCAGTTATTAATCTATAATTAATTTCTGCTGCTTCACTACAACTTGATGTATTATGATAATACAAGTTTTGACATTAAGGGTCGTCATTTTACGATATCTTCCACTTTAGGGTCACTTTTTTGCCAGCTATTCTAAAATTCCACGAAATACATCAGGAAAAGAAAATGCTTTCAATGTAATATATTCATGTTTTTACGGGCAGAAAATAGTCCGTTATGCCATTAACATGATTAAAGGTCTATTTCAGCGTGTTACACCATTAAGGGGACAAATGTTTATTACGCCATTTAGGGTCATTTTAAGTGTATTACAACATTTAGGGCTATTATTTTGAATATTTTACGACATAAAGGGTTGGAATTTGCTGTACATTATGACGACATTTAGCATCTGATTTTGAGGTACTCTGACTACATGCTTACCACTTTTTTCTTCGAGCGTCCCCGAAGCCTTGTTAACCATGGACAATTTTTGCATCATTATTAAACACAGTGTAGATGGATACGCAGATAATGTGATAACGTATACGGATATATTTTATTGGCAAGTGAGACAAGATCAATAATAACCCTCGTCTTCCTTTTTTTGGTAACCCGTCTTCCTGAGGGG
>JXSR01S006340.1:0-18054 GCA_000969725.1 Ophiothrix spiculata
ACTGCAAAATCGTTTGTAAAAATGTGTTTTCATTACAAACTATTTTGTTTGTGGCTCAATAAATTGAACAAAAGCCTATTTTTTTATAATTTACAACATTTTTTTGCAATTGTCTTGGTAAATATAATGCTATCATGCGTTCTCCAGCAAAATATCTTATGTTATCGTCTGAAATATATATAAAAAGATGGAGAATTTCAAACACAAATCAGTGCCATGAAGACCAAGAAAATCAAATATTTTGAAATTTCTTATATTTTTCTTCATATCCAATTCAACATAAATTGATTATTTTATTATTTAAAATCAGGTTTCTCAATTTACATACTTACGTTTTAGGCAGTGTTTAAGTGAAATGTGTTTTTTTATTACTTGGTGACTGGTACAACAATTTTGGATTTGCAAATATATTATGTATAAACATGGTTCAAATTTTAAGAAAATACTTAATTGGAAGATTTAATTTATGTTGATTTCCTGCCTTTAGTTTTTAGATATTTTACAATACTAAGCACCAAATACATATTTTATTGAGTTCCAAATGGGTGGGTGGGGACTATGTTGGGAAATTTTAAAATGGATTTGAAATATCAACAATGTACATTGTATGGCAGAAAAAGCTTTAAGATTACAATTTTGTTGTTACAATATACACCAATACTGATATACACCCTCTTTTCATATGCCTCAAACATCAATTAATTAACCTTCTATGTGACCGTCCATCTCAAACGAGCTGTAAATGCAGCAAACTTCATTTTGTGCTGCAGGCGAAAATCAATGGAAAATATAGGGCTTACTGATCTTTGAACTCGTTTATTTCAGTTATACATTTCACTCCCTGACAACCTTTGATGGATCATAACTTGACTTCTGGAAATCGAGTGAAGTTCATTTAGGTGTCATTTTAATCTTTATAACATGGTCTTTGTAAATATCCAAAAAAAGTGAAAATGGCAAGAGGCTGCATTTACGGCTGGTTTGGGATGGACAGTCACATATTACATTTTTTTTTGTTATTACAAAATAAAAAAATCAATCAACATTACATAGTTTGCTTTAATTATAAGGGTTTTGCTAACAGTTTTTGACCAAAATGTTTTAAAGCAAAAACAAAAATGTGTTTTTGATGCTAAACATTTCTGAAAAACAAAATGCATATAGTAGAAAAAAAAAGAAATCTGTTTCCTAAAATTTCAGAATTTTTAGATAACAGAAAAAACTGGAAGCAACTCAGAAATCTATTTAAACAAATTCATATTACTTTCAATGTTTATGTGGCATAACTATATTATAACCAATATAATAGTAATACAGTTACATTGAAAATTACACCACAAAATACTTTTTCTTATAACGCAATATTCTCGTTTTCATTTGATATCAATTAGAGATGCACATATAGAAAGTAATACAATTGAATCAAAAACCTGAGACAAAATCACAGAAGCCTCACAAAAAAGAGCAAATACGAGGGGGTATCAAAAAGTTTTAAACTTTACTCAGAAGGGATGGAGCCATATCAATGAAATTTGGTCAGAATAGTCAATCAACTTTATGTACATTATGGTGCAGAAATGGTATCATAAAAAGTTTTAATTTTTTTACAGGTGGTGATTGATGTCATTTACCTACCCACTTAACATATAAGCTGCATGGATGAAATTGAGACATACGGTGTAATTAAGTCCCTGCATTTGAAGGATTATAGGGACAAGTAACTCTTAATGACATGACCAAAGTTTAGATGTTTGATACCATAGTAAAGGGTAGATTTTCCTCTTTCTATTGATACCAAAAGTATGGAAATTGGTCAATGAATGACGTCACAATGGCGTAAAAAAACAGACATCCTAAAAATGATGATTTTCATTGAAAATATAAACACAGATTTTTTCAATATAGAGGACCCCTACAATAGCAGTCAGTGGATAGTCAGGTAAAAGTGGGAGAAATGTGCTATTTTGCATATTGACTATGTAAAGATGCCTTAAGTATCTCGTAACAAAATTACGTTCCTGGTTCCGTTTCTTCTGAGTAAAGCTTAAACTTTTTTGACACCCCCTTGTAGATCAAGAACTCAGAACCCTGTTTATTCCAATATAAATTCAATCCAAGCATTAAGACTGTGTGTGTTGTAATTCCTCGGACAAAATTAATCATGTGACTGGAAATACAGGGTGCCTGTCACATCCATATACAACAAGGCCCTGCCCTGTGGATTTTCATTTACATTGTCCGAAGAATTATAACAACTTAAAATCGTAACAAGTATCTAAGATTGAAGCCGTGCGCACACTGAAGTCTACATCTCCTAAAAAAAGTAATTTACGGGCAATAAGTCAGATAAATCTTTATTTTTCTAAAGTGATCATATTCGAACTTTCATTCAGAATTATCTCGGTGAAATAACATTTCTTCAAATTGTCAATCAACATGTCTCTTTCATACAATCTGTTCTGATGCAAAAATGTTTGCCTTCTAAATATTGTAAAACACAAGTACAATCAGACACCAGATTTCCAGTCCCGTTCTTTATTTTAGAATATATCATGGCAAAACATTTCAGGTTAAGCTTTTTTTTTTTAAGGATGTGAATCATAGGGGCAATTTTTTTTAATTGCCCCCAGCTCACAGAGAATTTTTGAAGAACAGGGCCTATTTGCCCCTGTTAAAAAAGCTTGCGTCAATACAATAATAGAAAGATTGATGAATAAATCAGCTAGCAAAAAAAAAAAAAAAAGAAACCTGAAAAAGAATTAAACCCTCAGTTTCAATTATTTACTTAACAAGATCACAGCTAGATCATTTTTTTTTAATTTTTTTTACATATCTGTTCTCTGAAGTGAGGCAATATCAAAATATCTCATTAACGACTTATTATATGATTATCAATGATTTGCTTTAATCCAAAATGTACTCAAAATTAACTTCCATTCCCAAAATCATGACAAATTATTTGATTTTGACTTGGTTACCGAGTATGGATAAACTTACGCTACAGGTACACGTTAGAATAAATCAACCATTCAATAATGTATGATTAACCCTTTCATCCATCATACACTTGATGGAAGAACATATTTTCATCAAGTGTATGGTAAAACATGATATACTATGCAATAATGAATAGTGTATTTTATTATAACAGACACTAAATGAAGGCATGGAATACAAGCATATACATGTTAATCACAAAACCATTGATTATTTTATCATAGTATATCTCTAAAAATAACAATCACATTATACTTTTACACATTAGTTTCATTCAGATATAATAATAAACCTTTGCATCTTAGAATCAATACCCGCAACAAATGCAGAAGTCGTAAAACTGTACAGATGCCCCTTTAATATAAAGGAACATAAGGGTAAACACTAATGAATGACAACAAGGCTTGGTTGGTTAATTGAAAGTCACACGGCAGCTATTGATGTTTATGTGACATAAAATCAAACATTAATCAAAGCAGCTATTATAGTACTTTTTGATTGGTTGGTTAGAAGTAGTCAAAAATATTGACTTTGATCGAGGAACCCTCTGGAGTACTGTAAGGATTTTCATTTTTTTTTTCATGCAAAACAATATACATGCAAAGAGACAATGATCTCGTCCCCAGGGTCTGTTACAATCATAGATTTTGAGCGGAGATTATGGACTCGTCGCCATTTTATTTTCGGCCTGATCAAATAGAGGGTGTTTTTTTTTTTTTCGTTGCTGTTGGTTGATGCATCCCTTTATATCATAAAGCAGGTATGTTGAAACTATACACACACGCTATGCTAGCAAGTTGGCATATCATTAGTGCAAATTATTGTTTGCGCAGTTTGTCTCTGCCCGCAACCGAACGTAGGTGCTCGGGAATTGATTTTGGTGGGAACTATGTGCATCAAAATACCCCAAATTTGTGCTCCATGGCTGACGATGCCATTACACAGGCCAGTTTAAGGGCCGCACCATTAGATTTCCAAGGGGGACAGGAAGTTGGGTTTGCGGTTGATTTTTTTTTTTCGCGCCCCATTTAGGAGCAAATTTTTTCCCTTGAAATTACTGATTTTCTGCCTAATCCATGTTCAGAGGCGGATTTTTTTTTCAAAAAAACTTCCTGCCCCCCCTGGAAATCTAATAATGTACCCTTAAGAAGTCTGTGAAATCCGCTCTAAATCTGTTGGTTACAACTGAACTTCTTATGGTTTATTCAGAGTTAGCCAATATCCATTGAAAGATGACTTTGCTCATGTCGATAAGCCATGGATAACACTACTCAATGTTGATGTGTAAGATGACATCGCTCGATATCGATGGACTATGGATGACATTGTCATCGAGTGATTTCATTCACGCTTGCCGTGATCGAACAAGGAGCCATTGGATGACATCGCTGATGGGAATCGCTGTTGAATTTCAATGAAGAACCTTTTGATGTTGTGCATCACATATGGGTCTCTCTGACTGGGATTTTGAACAAAATGATCACAGACATGTTCAACAGCTTCCAAATGAGCAATTCTAAATAACAATCTTCACATTTTGAACGATGATCACTCATCCTCAATGGGCAAGACAACTGAACGATGCCATTGTTAATGTTTCGAGTTCGACGTCCTATGATGTCCATCGCCAGAATCTAAATCCACCATAATTGTTTATAAACTGGCAAAAGCTTAAAAAAATTTGCAAATCCCATTTTGAAAAACTCAACTTCTTGCCTTGCTGTGTGTTGCCACTCAAGAGGGTTTACCCTGCCACCCTTATCTATCTGTTAACGCATCCTGTAGCCATAAGGGCGATGGTTGGCCAAGTTTAGCGAGCAGATTTTCGAGGTCCAAATTGTGTTGTCGATAATATTCCTTCAGAAATTCTTGAGATTTGTCATCCATCGGGTTGTAGCTGCGACCCTTGCTGATCCCCAGGCATTTGTTCTTTCCGGTAGGTAGAACTTGACAGTAGAAACCTTTCTTTTCATCGTATCTGAAATTGAGATAGATAAATAAATAAAATAAATACTGGGAATTTATAGTGCGCTATATATGCCTCCCAGATTTGTAATTCTACGCGGCCTCTGCACACTTTACAGGTGTTTGCTGACCACTGTGGCCCAAGTAAGCTCCATTCCACATCAAGCATCATTTCAGGTTCTGTGGCAACCTCTAGGGGCGCTGAACCTTGATCTGCCCACATATGCACATTTTAAAACCTATAATTAAAGCCTATGGGTTAAATCTGCCCTTGAAGAGGCAATTCATGATCCACTTTTCATTCCCAAGGTCACCTCTATCAAAATTAAGTTTTTTAGCTACAAAGAATCTTTGACTAGTATATGTTACAAATCCCAAACCGTTCTTCCACATGTGCTTGCATTTTTGAGAAAAGTGAGAAAATGTGTGGTTTTCTGAATTATTGTCCTGGCCCCAAACAGTAATTATAATACAATAGCCTATGGGATTTTTAAAATCCTGAAAAGTTTTGTAACTTGAAAACGAAAGGTTGTAACTTGAAAACGAATGATTGAAATCAAGTAAAACTTTCAGCATACAGTAAAGATGAGTTTCTGAATTATGTTGTACTCTTCTTTTAAATTAAAAGCTAGAAAAAATGTTTTTCTCACATCAGAATCATGAATTGCACCTCTAAGCTTAGATTCAATCAATTTCAGGTATGATTATATTATATAAGACTTCTAAACAATTGGTAGATTTGAACGGGTTTCGTCGTTGGACAAGTTTTGAACTCTTTTCAGAGCCACCACAATCTCAAAGAGGTGATCTGCTTTTAACACTGTTGGTAAGGGGCAGTCTTCAGTGAATGCGAGTAATCAGTGGGAAGTGACGGCCTACATGTTTTTATAATAATATTTGTCCTGAAGAAGTCAGAGCTACTCCTGACGAAAGCTTGACAGTTCAAAACTTGTCCAACGGCGAACCCGTTAAAATCTACCAATTGCTATGAATTCCCGTCGTAAAATCCTTTCTCAAAAAAAAAAAAAAAAAAAGACTTCTAGTCTCAAACAGTCAAGATGAGTTTCCGAATTGGTTTCTGTTGACGTGCCGCTCATAGTAACAATTAGTTAACAATAATGTTTTGTTGAATAAACTCACCTTAATAGTTCACTATAATCCAAGTAAGGTTTGACATGTATAAATTTGATCACTTTGGCCATCACTGATACCGGTTCTTCACGCAGCATGCTACCATCTACCAATAGCATCTGAAAAATATATACATGTAATTGAGAATAATAAATACATGTCATAAATTGACGAATATTGAAATTAAAATTACAGGATGAAAAAGAGAAGTGTTTCATCAAAAATGTATCAACAAGTTTCTGGCTAATGTCATGCAGTGCTGTGGTGAACCGTGATTGGTTAGCAACAACTTGGAAGTCAAGCGTGAGCAGGGCCGTACGAAGCAGGGGGGGGGGGCACTTGCCCCTCCTGGCTCGAAAAAGCGCGATGATGGCGGGACAAATATCAAAATATCGGGACGATATTTTACTGTCCTGTAAATTTTTAGTCAAAATATCAAGGTTTTATATCGATTTTTGGCTGAAAATAGCAAAATTTTCGCGTGCTATGCGCGCATTACAAACAAATTGATGGTATATACATCAGGACGAAACATGAATTTCGGGATGGTAAATGTGTTTGGCATGTAAGCCCCTTGGTTTACATGCCTTCGTACGGCCCTGAGCGTGAGCCATAACCAGGTCATGACAAATTACATCAAGAAAGCAAAACGAACAGTCTGTACGTTTATCGCTTATGCATGAACAAAATTTCATGACTTTTGTGGTGACATTAATTTCCCTACAGCACACCAGATTTCACGAAAAATAAACTATGGATGAAATCACCTGATGTCATTTGGTCAAAATATCTCGTTTTTTTCAAACATTTTCATTTAAGAAAATATACCACATCTAAAGAAGAAAAGCAAGTCAATGTTTTGAATCCAACATTGGCCTTCTACCCCAAACCTCCAATAAAGTCGACTACTGGTCAAATTTGTTTTTATTGCAGATTCCAAAAGAAAGCATGTTCAGCTTTAAAATGACACTCAGAAGTACAGTTACGATTAATCAAAACATGACATTTCAAGAGAATGTAAAACTGAGAAAACATTTGTTAAAGTTTTATATTGAAATAAAAGCTGTTACTACACCTCTTGAATATTTATAAGTTAATACAATCTTTTTATTGGTCAAATAGTGGAGACGCGTAAAAAGTATTTTTGACTATTTTTCCGCATGTGCGTTAATACTCAAGTACATCCACGCGGGGATTCGTTTACGAGTTGCGTCTCAGTGTTTTACGCACACGCGAGGAAAGTAGTAAAAACTTCCGCATAGAACTACCGTATGGCTCACGGCAAAGTAGTAAATTTGTTACCTTTAAGATTTATTTCCAAGTTATATTTAGACTTTTTTGAGGTGAAGTAAAACAAATACAACATGGTTTACTTCGGAGAAGTATTACAAAATAATCGATACTTCCTCTCGAACATCCAAAACCTCGGGACAGTATTTTGCGATACTTCCCCTCAAACCATGTTGTATTTGTATAATATTTTGCTAGGAGTTAAAGGAAGGCATGAACATTTTAAGTCTGCAAAAATCACAATTTTGACAGAATATGACTATAGGCCAAACAATAATTTATTGGACAATTTAAACAAAAATCCAGCGTACAGGGCCCCATAGTTTGTATATGCAACCCGAACATGGATATTTGTTTAAATTGTCCAATAAATATTTATTTTGCCTATAACGTGTGTGTACTGTGGCTCAAAATGCCAAATGCCAACTTTACTGGATAGTCACATAAAAGTCACACCCCGAAAGAGGAGACTTTGCAGATGATATCAATTTTGATTTTATCATTTCAATGACACTTTACTTGTTGAAATTGATCAAGGCGATCAAATTTTACAACAGGAAAAATCAGTTGGAAATTCTTATAATTTTCTTTATTTTTCGTTGCCTATTTTCACAAGTTTTTTTGACAAGTGTTCTGTCGTAATGTCACCCTTTTTAGGGTGAATCATCACATATATGCAATTTCTAGTTTCTATTATAGCAATTGTGTGGTTTCAAGAAGAAATGAGTACTAACTAATATTTTGCGATTAATGCCAAGTCGTGACCAACTATTGGTGATCTTGTCACGCAACCTGACATCTATCCTTACCTGATGAGGCGAGAAATATTTCAACCATTTTTCCAGGTGCTTGGCGTATTTTCCCGGTTCCAGACAACGCTTTTTGAGGTCCCTAACAGCAGCAGGTGCACCATTCCCAGATTGGATGACTTCATAGAAGCTATACGTGGTACTCGTGTGGTCATTGTGTGCCTGCATGTGCTGTATGAGAGAAATGGCATAGATCAATCAATCAATCAATCAATCAATCAATCAATGATACACTGAACTTGCATGACATGCATACCCCATGAAGGAGTCTATTCGTACAGGGGACCAACGGCTTAACGTGACTTCCGAACCATGGAGCAAGTAGAGTAAAGTTTCTTGCCCAAGGAAACAAGGAGACGAAAACCGCCCGGCCCGGGCTCGAACCCACAACCTCTGTATTACGATACCTGTGCTCTAACCGTTCGGCCATGCTGGTTTTTTTATATGCATCAATTTTTGACCAAGACATGACACAAGAGAAATATTTTTGCAGCATTATCATTACTAAATACATCAATTCTTCTACCCCCTAAAAATATATCAGTGTCGTTTCATGTTTCAAACTCATAGCTGGAAAAATAGTTAGGGCAGAATTATAGTTCTTTTTGAGCTACCAAATATTTTGTGTAACAAACTTTGTTATCTTATAATCTAGTAATATAATTCCAATGCATCTTCTAATCAATAACGGATAATTGGTGTTGTAAATCACCAAACATTTTCACAAAATACTCCATAATGTGGTAGTATTGATTTTTCATCACCAAGCCTCTGTTATTAATAGAAAATGCATTGGAACTATATATCAGATTATAATATAACAAAGACTTGTTGCACCAAATATTTGGTAGCTCAAAAGAACTATGTTTTCAGCCTTAGTATAAGAAAGTGCATGCACCATTGCTTTTGGTCATTAATTTAGTCAGTCAAGAATTTAAACAATAAAAAAGGTATGCAACCATGACCCAAGTCTCAGCTTTCCTGCAATGATAAAGGGTAAAGACAGTATATGTGACCAAACACGAACTCAGGAATATATCAAACGAAATATGTGATAGGAAAAACATGCCGATAAGTGCTCAAAATTGTGAAGAAAGTATAGAAGGTTACTGAATTACTTTGTGGACGACTTTATTTGAGGAAATACATTTTGCTTCATTTAAGACGTTTAGTGATAAGACAAACATGCCATTTCGGGGAGGGGTGAAACTGCTTTAGTTTCGCATTTTAAAAACCTCAAGAATTATACAATTTTGGACATGAAATTATACTTAATTCACAAGTATGAGTAGTTCATATATATCTGTGTGACTAAGTGGCCGCTTCAAAACTCAACTGGCGCCTGACCACCCAGAACCACCGGCTCTGGCCGGTTGTCATAGTTTAAAACAATAGCCGGTGGCTCCGAGCGATCAACAGCCAGTTGAGTTTTGATGTAATCTCTAAATACTTACTTTGTACCAAGAATACGCCCTTTGTGCCGGATCCATAATGATGACTATAAGCTTAGCTTTTGGTAGTAACGCATGCACCCTAGCTGGGGCATGTACATTATCAAAATATCCAGCGCTCTTCTCAAACAAGAAATCAGTCGACTCATTCCTGGGCTGTGGGAAGAAACTCAGGTACCTGCAATGATAGAGACAGCAAAGAAACTAGATTACGTTGAGTAATAAAGCATGCATCTTATAATCATTGTGACCAAAACTGCTAAGTAATCAAAATGGCTGATCAGGTTTGGAGCAAAACTTATTATGTATGATGACAAGGTTGAGACCGCGCACTTGAAATGTTTGACATCATTTTTGTTGTGCGACCATGACAGACACACTGAAACCAGCTTATCATAGTAAGTGGCCAATTTTAGACCTACACAACATCGATACGCTTCGTAAATTCAGAAAATATCATAGAATATTGCATTGTGGGTAACAATGTGAGGGATATACAGCATGGATCCATGTACGGTATTTCAATGGAAGCGAACTTTTATTAAAACAAAAATTCCTTTTGGTTGTTTTGGGAAGATTTTGAATCTATTGAATACACTAAAATATTAAAAAAACTAACAAATTCTGCCTACAACTGGTTAAACATTTTCAGTGATGTATCTTGCAAACAATTTCACAACAATTTTAGAAAAGGCAAAGTCCATTTGTACAATAGTCAATGGAGAGAATGTGTCAGGGTTGGTGTCCAAAGACATTCGTTCGCTAAAGAGACATTTGCTCGCGATATTCGCTCTGACTTTTTCTCTTTAATTGCTCACAATGCTGGAATATTGGTTAATTTTATGTTAACATTAGTTAAATTGATGATTACATCGATTTACCCAAAATCCAAGCATTTTAAGTGCCATTAACACTTAATTTGGGCGAATAAGTTAGAGCAAATACCACGAGCGAATGTCTCTCGGGCGAGGGAATGTCTTTGGACGTCAAGCCTTAATATAGTATGTCCCATTTCAAAACATGATTTTTTACCAAAAATGCATTCTGATCTGAATTATCGAAGTGACTTTCTACTACATCATTTACTCACCAATCAATTCCTTTCAAGTAGTTACTGGAGCTAAAAAACTGCAACTCTTCAAAACTGGTAGGACTTGGTAGATTACTCATAATGTGTGGATGCATGGAGAGGAATGTGTACAATGCTGTAGTACCTGAAATCATAGAGAAGAGACAGTCAAAAACTGGATCTATACACGGGCAGGGATGGTTATGGCTTTTTGTAATTTTGCCTGAATTTGCCTGAAAATGTGAATTTCCCAATGCTTAAGTACAGTGAAGATCCACGTGAAGATCAACGCATTTTTGCCTGAATTCAGGCAAAAACCTGAAGATAATCATGCCTAATACCGGGATAACTTGGTAGGTTACTGATAATGTGCGGGCTCATGGAAAAGTATGTGAACAATGCTGTCTGTCAAGAAGCTGATATCCTGGGGGTGGGGAAGGTACTGGTAGGTTACTGATGACATTGAAAATTTTGGGTCCAAAAACATGATTTTTGGACCCTAGGTCAAAAATTTCACATTTTGGTCCAAAAATTACTTAACCCGCTTCTAGAAATATATACTTTTATTTGAATTTAATTATCCATTGCTGAGATACAGAGCAAAAACCATTTCTGAAAACAAAGGGTTGACAGGGCCCTTAAATGATAGTGTGCAACATGTTTTGCATCTAAATATCAACTTTATCAGGACTGCAACAGATTTCACTCACTCAGAAATATGTTTTAATGCATTTTACATTCTTCATAATATGGGGCAGTAACAACACCTTTTTCACAATTCACAGGCTAACAAAAAGGGCGACGCATAACAGAGCATAGTAAAATGTACGCTATATCGGAATTTAACATAGTCTAGTTCCTGAGATACACAATTTATTGAACCCAAAAAACAATGAAAAAAAAAAAAGAATAGTATTCTACCTTTATTGTTCTGTACCTCAAAACCAACATTTCCAGCACCTGACTTGTTCCCATTGGTCATGTCACATTTTTTGTTTCCCGCACAAAATCCTCAAGATTTTCCGCCCCTTGGGAATTTTTCGTGGGAATTTCTTACCTGTCTTTTGAGGTCCAAGTATAAGAAACTTTGGGAATCTCTTGCATTTTTCCTCCGACTTATCCCAGATGGTTGTCAGTCTCTTGTCATCACATGTGTTCTAAAAATTTGAAGGAAAATAAAGAAAAATGTAGAGCTGATGGTGATTTCCTCTCAATAAAAGATCATCCTAATCAGACCTCCAATAAAGTCAGCCCTGGTCAAATTTGATACAAATAATATTAAAAAACCAAATCTTCAGTTTTGAAATGACACTTCTTTCAAGTTCATGAGAAAGTCAGAAGAAGACTTACGGGTGCACCATTAGATTTCCAGGGGAGAGCAGGAAATTTTTCGGAAAAGAAAAATCCCCCTTCACAGGCAGGCAGTAACTAGGCAACTTTTGATTTTGACATCACACTACGACGTTGAATATTATAGGCCATTTGAAAATTTATTGGACAGTGAAAACAAAAATCCATAGTACAGGGCTGCATTATTTGTAAATGCAACCCCTACCCTGGATTTTTGCTTACATTGTCCAAGAAATGATTGCTTTGCCTATACTTACACCCCAGACTGGATCTTTTTCTTCAGGGTAGATCTCAAAGTACTTCTCTGGACAGTGAAAAGAAAAATCCATAGTACAGGGCTGCATTATTTGTAAATGCAACCCTACCCTGGATTTGTGTTTGCTTTGCCTATACTTACACCCCAGACTGGATCTTTTTCTTCAGGGTAGATCTCAAAGTACTTGTCTGCCAGCTTCCTGGGAGGTAACGTCTGCAAGCGGAGATTGGTCCAAAGTCTCAGGAAGTTCACCAGCTTGTCAAAGGTGTACAGAGCCAGACGATCGTTGCCGTAATTGGACAGATGGGTCATGAAGATGTTTACCTTAAAAATAAATGAGATATTAATATTAATGATATGATAGGTAAGATATATTTAAGGCCAAAATTTTGTTGTTGTCGTGATGCCCTCAAGTGGGATTTCTGAACAATTGAGTCGGTCGGTCGGAAAATATATATATATATATTTTTTTTTTAAAGCACCTAAAGTACCAAATTTGGGTGCATTTGCCACTATTTTCAAAATATTTTCTCAAAAAACACCCAATCTTAGCAAAATTGGGTGCTTTCCCGACCCTAATATATTTTTTTTAAATTTTTTAATAGGGTCGGTCGCTGAGGGCAACATAACTATTTTTTTTTCTTGGCCTAATGTTCCAATGTAACAACTACCATCTTATTTTATATACCACATGAAAATATTGTCATTTGATTGATTGACACTGCATTAGACAGTTCAAAATATTTGGTATATTTCATGATGTTTGACATCATGGTTGGGTATTTTTGGACAATGAAAGTGTGATATTGCTCTGGCATGACATCACCGCAAGGCAATATTCACTTTATGCACATTCTACATGCCCGAGAAGGTTTATTTACATTCTGAATTCCAATATTAAGTCTAGAATAAAAGAGCCCACATGGAGGGATTGAAACAATTATTGCTGGATGAATTTGTTTGTTGTATTTAGTTCTTTTATACATGATATGATTTGGCTTGTGAATCATTTGGAATAATTTGGGAAATCTTCAAGCACTGTTTGAATTTGGCTAGGGCTAGACCAAGCTGCCTATGCATGCACGGTAATTAGGCCAAAAAAAAATTATTTGGTTGCCCTCCACAGCTTTTTTCAGAGAGGGTCGGTCGGTCGTTTTTTTTTTTAATACTCCACGTACCGCTAAGTCGATCGGCCGCTTCAGCCTTCACACTTCCCCCGCGACATCCAAATCAAAACAATCAAATATTTCTTGTAGTGATTTGGGACATTTTGAGGGTTAAATATCGAAAAAAGCACACATATAATATTGTTTTTTTGTACTTTTCGGTAAGTTTTGCATATTTTTGAGGGAAAAAAATTTCAATAAAAAAAAGTTCGGGTCGGGCTGAAAAATAGGGTCGGTCGGTGGAGGGCAACCAAACAATTTTTTTTTTGGCCTGATCTCAGTATGCACAGGTGAACTTTTATCAAGTGAATTTATGCAAGTTATCAAATGACAAGAATACTTTCATACGGTATATAAAACAAACATTTACTGCTCTTTTTATTCAAGATTCGAGTTACACCATTGCCTTGTGATCAGTAAAACATTTGTAAATATGCAGAACTATAGTTTTTATTGTATAGTTGCAACCATCCTCCCTCAGGGACCATGAATATTGAGATCCAAATTCAGACTATTTTGCTGTTTAAGGTTGATGAATTTTTCAAGGCTTTTGTATGTTTTCATATAAGCACTCATGGTATTTTACTCATACTTGCATCTTTTGAATATTAGTGCAGCTTCTCTGGCACCACACAGGACCAATCAAGGATTTTCTTCCAACATCCTCCCGGAGGATTATGTTGAATACCAGACACCATTATAATGTTATAAATTGAAACAAACACCTTCTTCATTATTTGGAAACTCCAAAATTGGACTTTGGGGTTCCTTTTTTTTGACAGCGTAGACATATATTTTGCAACATCTATGCACTCCAAGTTGCATAATTTGCTTTGCAGTTTGGTTTTGCTTCTGATTGACTGTAATCATGCCCCATTTGCTCGTGTCTCTTTGGGGACAGCTCGCCAGTCTGACATCTCGCTAGTTCGAAAGCTCACTAGTCCAACAGCTTGCTAGTCCGAATTTGAAAATAGACTCGCTAGTCCGAATGTTAAAAAAGGCTCGCTAGTACGAATTTTAAAAACATCTCGTCAGTCCGAATTATGGAAACAGCCCGCTAGTCCGGATTTTAAAATAGGCTCGCTAATCCAAATTTAGAACTAGGCTCATTAGTCCGAGTTTTTAAAACAGCTCGCTAGTCCCAATTTTAATAACAGCTCGCTAGTCCGAATAGGAAAAATTAAGTGTATATTTCGAATACCTTTTTTTTTTTTTCAACATTCGGACTAGCGAGCTATTGTCTTATAGATTCCAA
Source organism: Ophiothrix spiculata (assembly GCA_000969725.1). Classification (NCBI taxonomy): domain Eukaryota; kingdom Metazoa; phylum Echinodermata; class Ophiuroidea; order Amphilepidida; family Ophiotrichidae; genus Ophiothrix; species Ophiothrix spiculata. The sequence goes on from JXSR01S006340.1 coordinate 14,740, forward strand.
TAAAGAACAGCACGGGAAATTCAAAGATGATGTTGGTCATGCTTTGGCTAACTGAGATTTATTCTTTGCTTTCATCATAGCCATATACATATAGTTTTTAGCAATGGGTGATAGAACTCCTTTGTACCCTTCAGACAGCACGGTCTGAAGAAAGACTCCCAGACAGACCGGTCTAGGATTCTAGCTTTGTAGTACATCCAACGATCAAACTTTATATCGATCAATAGTTGGCTGCTGAGAGAATCATAAGATATAAGATGCAAGACATACAGTCTTGATCTAAAATCTATTCCAGATGTTTGAGATATTAAATTATTATAACTTTGGTAATGGACAGCACAGTCTACCAACGACTATAAGCAGAGGTAGGACAGCCCGGTCCTGACATGACATGAAAACACAAATTTGAATACGCTTTTCAGCTGTAGACAGCCTGGTCTACCAGCGAACTAACATTACGGATGTTCATATTTATTCAAATAAATATCTATAAAGAATTTTCTGATTACAAGACAACGAAATCTAGATTTTTTCCAATATATGAACTTGAGCATATCATATAGACATTGGATTTTGTAACTGTCTTTTGAGGAAGTACATGTGATGGCCAAAAACTTAAAAATAACCCAAGGTTTTAAACAATTGCCATAACTATGGGAGTGGAGGGTGGGTTTTTAACACCTCTCGATTCAGCACAAAAGCATGTATGAGACTTGTTAATTCTCCCTCCACTCTCAAGCAAGACCATTTATCGCTTAAGTGATTATCAATAGCTTTCTTCATTGATATGACAAAACATTACCCAATAACAGAATAAAGGATTTATGGCCCCCATAAACTGGTCAGCTTTGCTAAATAACTGGGGGTTCGCACATCAGCATTTAAACTGGGTGTTCATATGGCAATAAATATTATCTAACCTGTTAGCCTTTACATCAATGACCAACACCTTCTCTTTAGCTAACTTCAACTCCTTGTAAACCTCTGTCGGAGGTGGTATTGTCACAAAGACAATCTTGTTTTCATTTTGACAAGCTTCATAAAAACCTATTTTCAAAATTCGAACTAGCGAGCCTATTTAAATATTCGGACTAGCGAGCCTATTTTCAAATTCGGACTAACAAGCTGTTTCTAAAATTCGGACTGGCGAGCTGTTTTTCAAATTCAAACTAGTGAGCTGTTTTAAGAATTCAGACTGACGAGCCTATTTTCATATTCGGACTAGCGAACCTTCGTACTAGCGAGCTTTTTTTTTTTACTAGTGAGCCTTTTTCAAGGTTATATTTTACCCATTGAATAACGTTTCAGTCTAGCGAACCTTCGGACTAGCTAGTTTTCGTTCGGACTAGAGAGTCGTCGGACTGGCGAGCGGACCCCTCTCTTTGCTATTAATACTTACTGGATTATTGATGACGGTCTGAAAGAGTTCCCCTCCCATAATACTGGTATCAAGTCGCTGCCGTCCACCTGGATATTTGGCCATGTGGATGGTATGTGTAAACAGCCCACAGGTTTGTCTTGGTAACACCTGCAAAGAGATATATGAAGAAATGAGTTCAAAGATTAAAAAGGGGAAACATTTTCATATTTTTTCCCAATTCCTTTTAATATGAAGATTTTAATATTATCATATTATACAAATATTGACTGTTTAAATTATTTTCCCGAGGTGATCTCAAAACCATGAATATGCCCGAAGCGAAGCCCATAACAAAAAGCAGTCAATGTTCGTTTTATATACCGAATATATATAGATTTTTGTCAATTGGTTGGTTAAAAGAACCATTTTAGCACTCAAAGCGCCCAATGATAATTTACGATATTTGTTTTTCCTTTCAGTGCTGACCGCGTCGTATTCAGTGCGCCCAAGATAACTAGCTTACGCACTGCAGCGCGTGTTGACCATGAATGCTTACAGTCGCGCGCGTAAAGCTCGAGTTACACGACGTAAAATACATTGAGCGGGCCTAGTGAATACTATGCCCCGGGCATAGTAAATTTATAGGGCCTAGTTAAATCCAGGCCCTCACTTTTAACCAATCACAGGACAGGAATCTATATATGAGGTATACAAAAAAGTATATGTTAGTCTCACTAAAATCTTTCCTTAAAACTAATCCTACACCCAAACCCTCAAGGTGGGGCCTACTTAAAGCTCTCCTGAGTTTATTGGTCTCTCCGCCATGTTTCCTATCTATAGACCTATTTACTCTCTACTGATTCTCATCTGATATCATATCGTAATCTTCAATTTTATAACTTAATAGATCATATTGTAGAATCCATCATTATTGTATTTTCTAGTACTTGAAAGTATTATCAAATCGCATCTTGTAATTTTTTTTGTATTCAATCAAAACGTATTTTGAGAAATGTTGTACATTGTCAATTGTGTTTTGAGAAACATGGAAATAAAAATTGAAATTGAAATTGAATTGAACCCTAAAACTTACCTTAAATTCTAATTCTAACCCTTATCTTGAACCTGACCACATTTACTGCCTCTACCTAAAAGTTTGGTCAGTACACTGGTTCCCTAATTTTTTTTCATTTTGTAAACTTTCAGTTTCAGTCAAAACAAAGATAAAATTTATTTTAAAATCTTTCAAATGTTTAATAAATTACTCATATGCATGAAAGCCTGAAACCATACACTTAATACAGGTACTTTTAGCTATTTTCAGATAAAAAAATAGTAAAAACCCACTTTTTATATTTATGAACATACTGTTTTCTTTTCTTTTTTAGAAAATCTGGACATGAAACATCTTTTAATTTTTTTATTGCTCTTAGCATGGAAGTGGTACTTGGAAGTCTTCCATGATTATTGCTGCATGCATAGTTAGACAATAATAACTGCGCACCATCTTTTTTGAGGTCATTGTTTAAAATCGGAGGTTTTGGGCCGAGGTACTTTTCTGAGGGAGCTATGAAGAAAAGTACCGAGGCGCAAAACAAACACCAACGATTTTAAACAATGACCGAATTAAAAGATGGTGCAAAGTTATTATTATCATTAATAACCGTAATTTTATCTTTAAAATCCTTACTGATTTTGACCAAAAACGGTGAAAATCATAATTTTATTTAGTTAGTTTCTTTGCCATCTGCTAAAATATCGATCGGTCTAGACCCTGCGTCCGCGTTGCGTTTAGTCAAACGCGACCTCAGCGATATCATTGCGTGCGCTTAATGGTGCGTTTAAAGCATACACGCTACGCGGGTCATTAACAGAAGTCATTGTTACCTGATAATGACCGTGCAGTAGTTTGCGTAAAAGTAGAAATAATCTTACTAGATTGGTTCGCGCTATTA
>JXSR01S006340.1:18169-59538 GCA_000969725.1 Ophiothrix spiculata
ATATATGAAAGTGCCATACCTGCTCCTACCAGCTTTCAAAATGAAGGGGCACTAGGTTTCAAATGTGTTGTAAAAATAAGGGGTCATTTGATGTAGAGGATTATAAAAACGAGTCTTTCAAATAATTTTAAAATATTACGCGATGATCGTCATGCCTGGACTGATCAAAATTATCTTATGGGGTCATTCAGTGTCAGTTTTGGAATAAAACAAGCCAAATTTTAACATTTTTAGAAATCGCTCATCTTCAAAATGTGATAAATAATGGACATAAAATCGACATATTGATAAAAAAGGGGTGTAATTCAATGCAGGGTCTCTAAAATCAGTGTGGGCAATGTGTGAAAGACACCACAAATTATTATGTTGGACTTCAAAAAAAAAGAAGGTCATTATTGCATGAAAGCTCAATGAAAAAGGGGGGTCAATGGGTGAGAGTGCACCAAAAAAGGGGTCTATCGACATGAGCATGATGCATGCTAATGTATGGGAGCACCCTCTCTCCCATCCCGGGGAGATACCCCAGGAACACTCACTGGGTAGGTATCTTAAAACCAATTATATCCAGGGTCATCCTATACCTATGCAAAGCAGCACAGGGATAACAGGCCTATCATGTTCAAGTTCAATTATGTTAGCTGTCAGAAGCAAAAATGTCAATTATTAATGGGACATGCCATATGAAATGTGATATTAAAACATAACTGACAGGAGAGAATCAGGTTTCTTTAATAGACCAAGTCTGTATAGTAATCTTACATGGAAACAGTCATTGGTAAATATTACATTAAATATTGTCAAAATTCTTATGTAAATACAAAGCATTTTCTCCCCAACTGCTTGACTAAGTAAGATGATGAGGCAAAAAAAAAATTGTTTGGTTGCCCTCCACCGACCGACCCTATTTTTCAGCCCAACCCAAACTTTTTTTTATTGATTTTTTTTTTCTAAAAAAATATGCAAAACTTACCGAAAACTACAAAAAAACTATTATATTTTTGCTTTTTTCGATATTCAACCCTCAAAATGTTTAGGATGTCCCAAATCACTACAAGAAAAATTTGATTGTTTTGATTTGGATGTCGCGGGGGAAGTTGTGAAGGCTGGAGCGGCCGAATCGACCTAGCAGTCCGTGGGAAAGTATTAAAAAAAAAACCAACAACAACAACAACAACAACCAACCGACCCTCTCTGAAAAAAGCTGTGGAGGGCAACCAAACAATTTTTTTTTTGGCCTAATTGCAGACTGTCCTCTTCCTAAAAAGTCACACACGGACATATGGACACAAGGACAGAGCTTATTTTATAGTCCCCATCCCAAACTCGTTCGGCTGAGAAAACAATTCCAAACTTGTTCGGCTGAGAAAACAATTCCGAACTTGTTTGGCGGGGACAAAAACGAATGAAAAGATGGTTTGATTTTAGTGTGTATGTATGTACATGTACATTGTGTTAATACATGTGATCAATGGTACCATTATCGGTATGATCATTTGTTTGGAACCAGATTGCACATGTTGGGCTAATTATAGTTCTCGCTAGCTCAGTCGGTTAGTTCTCGGACTGTTAAACATAAGATATCGATCGCTCCGCGTTCGAGTCCAGCTGGGAGCTGAGTGTATGAAAACTGTATGTTCTAAGAGGGTGTGAATTGCTCAAGCTAAGGTTGCGCCAATAATGTAGGTCGCAGTAAGCCCTTTGGCCCCAGGGAGTCCAGGTAGTGATTTAACCCAATGATTAGAACTGCTCTGTAAAGTGTGCTGAGGCCGTGTGGAATTAAAAGTCAAGGGGACCGCGTAGTGCACTATAAATCACATGTAATTTAATTTTATTTAATTATGCACAAAATGCCTGTGCACTGGATAAGTACCAGAATGACACTATTGGATCTGAAAATTAATTACCTTGATTCCCTCATGTATAAATCCCTTTCTCCTCCTCGCTGGTCTGAGATGGGGATATTCTTCAGTACTGGTCACAGAAACATTCCAGATTTCTTTCCATAATGAGTACAGTTGCCTGTGCACTGGATAGACACCAGAATGATGCGGGGCTACTGCGTAACCTTGATCAACTGGGATGTTACTGGTCTGTAAAGGAAACATTAGAGATACATATCTTAGTAAAACTTACAAATACTTGATAATTCATTATATCTTACAATGTCAGGTCCCCACTTAAAAGCATACAAAACCTGTCATTTTCAGAATATTTTATGCTTTTAAATTGCCAACTACTCTTTGTCAAAGACTCGATTTTTGTACATTATCACTAACAACGAGCACTAAGAGGCCGAAGGCCAGGATTTTGCGAGCGCCAATAGTGCGAGAAGGTTTCCAACTGCGGAATACTTTGATTGTGGGTGGTGTGCATGTTAGCTTTCAGTGAGTTGATGGTGTGTTTCTTTTAAACCAGGTCTGTAGCACAGACTACTTGCCAACCGATAATTAAATCCATATGAAGTTTACACTTCTATATGTTGATTTACATGCAGAAAACAATGCTTCGATCAGTTTTTGAACCAAATGTATTATTTTGACCGAAGTTTGAAAAACCCTTGTTAATGAACTAATATTTTGAAAAGATATAAATCTGAACTATTTTACTTTTATGTCTAGAACACATTTCTAAATTGCTTTAAAAATTTGACTCACTTTTTGAAATATTACTAAAAATAGGCCACAAAATTAAAAGCATAAAATATTTATGAAAATGGGAGGTATGACTGTACCCTTGAGTATAAAAGAGTTGTTGGTCCAGGTTCGATCTGTAGTCAGACTATGATTGTATATGAATGATCTTCCTTGCAGTTTTCTCTCCCAATCATGTTGGTTTCTACTAAAATCACACCTTCCTCCCTCACAAGAAAAAATAACTATGTAACTATGAACACTTGGTTGGCATAACAAAAACGCTTCAACATGTAAAGGTGAAAACCTTGATGCTTGATACCATGGTCACACCACTTATGACAGAAAGGGTGGGGTGGGTGGGTTATAAAACATCTCCTTCATACAAATGTGAAAACCTTGATGCTTGACACCATGGTCACACCACTTATGACAGAAAGGGTGGGGATGGGTGGGTTATAAAACATCTCCATCATACAAATGTGAAAACCTTTATGCTTGACACCATGGTCACACCACTAATGACAGAAAGGGTGGGGGTGGGTGGGTTATAAAACATCTATATCATACAAATGTGAAAACCTTGATGCTTGACACCATGGTCACACCACTTATGACAGAAAGGGTGGGGGTGGGTGGGTTATAAAACATCTCCATCATACAAATGTGAAAACCTTGATGCTTGACACCTTGGTCACACCACTAATGACAGAAAGGGTGGGGGTGGGTGGGTTATAAAACATCTTCATCATACAAATGTGAAAACCTTGATGCTTGACACCTTGGTAATACCACTTATGACACAAGGGGGTATTTCATTTGCATTGGCAAAGTTTTTTTTTTACATCTAATGGGTATAAGGCCAAATAAAAAAAAACAAGTTTGTTTCTGGTAACACACTCGCGTTTCTGTTTAGTTACATATTTCCCGCATCTTTTTTTTTTGTTTGTTTGATATTTCGCATTAAAAAAAATAATAAAATAAAAAAAACCACCAAATTCTGTAAAAAGCTTACTGGAGACTTGCGTAAAAACAAACGAACACCAATTCAGGTACCCGTTGAGAATTTCTCAGCCTATCAATTAGTCGGCAATTAATTGTCCAGAGAAAGGAAAATAGCATATCGCATTGCATTTTCGAAAAGTAAAAAATAAAAAATAAAAAAACGCATATCGCATTTACTTTTTCAAGCATGTTACCAGAAACAAACTTTTTTTTTGGCCTAAACAGTGATTTACAAGCGTTTTTCCCACATTAGAAGTAGAACAGTTATCTATTCATTTATCATCACTCACCACGGCAAAGTTCTTGTTCAACTGCATCAACTGCTTTAACTTGGTCTGGTTGGTGTAGAGATGAGGCTGTGAATGATCCCACATGTGAGGGAACCACCAAAACTTGTGAGCCGCCTTGACCAGCGCATCGTCGCCACGGTTTTCTTCTTCGGTTCCGCGATAGAAGAATTTGCCCGTAAAGCCAAGATTGAATGTAAAGCCGGGGACCAGTTCTCTCAGATTTTCTTGCTCTACAATCATAGCCTTTAAAGAAGATAAAATAAAAAAGAAAATATTCAGTGATAATATACAGTAGATATACACAGATTAATACACATATCAAAATGTGAAGGGCAAACGTACGCACAATGACAATTTTTCTTTCTCATGGGAGAGGTTGTGGTCCCGGGGGGAACACTCCCATATATTGGCACGCGTCATGCTCCTGTCGATAGACCCCCCTTTTTTTTTGCTCCTCTCTCACCCAATGACCCCCCTTTTCACTAAGCTGTCACGCAATGACCCCCTATTATTTTGAAAGTCAACCTTTTTTATGGTGACTCATCCATTGCCTTGATTTTTCAAGATCCTACAAATGAATGACCCCCTTTTTCCTCTAAATTTGTCAATTTTTCGAAAATTTTGAAGATCAGCAATTCCGTAAATGTCAAAATTAGCCTTATTTCATTCAAAAACTGACACCGAATGACTGTTTTTCGCTCTTGCCAACAAATCGCTCGAAATGACCCATTCTTTTACCCTCTACACCAAATGACTCCCTATTTTTCAATGTATTTCTCACCTATTGCCCCTACATTTCGAAAGCCGGTAGGAGCAGGTACGTCACTTTCATGTTTGAGTGACCCCCCCACCTGGGGGTTGTGGTGTTCTCTCATGAGCTGTAATGAATACGTTAACCAATTTAACTCTTAGATGATTTTGGGGAACAGATATTCTTGAAGCAGTCCTTGGTTGCTTGAAGTCCATGCAGACGAAAATATTCCAAAACTAAATTTTTTAAATGAAGCTTCAGGCTAGCCAGCATATAATGAGTTTTGATTTACTTGTATTACTCTGAAAATTGTTTGCAGTAAAGAAACATGAATTTCAAAGATTTATAGATTTCTGACTTTTATTTCTTCATTTGCAATGCTGACATCAACAATGTCGCATCATTGGCTGGCACTTATCAGGCGCATCTATGTTAGGCCAAAAAAAATTAATTGTTGCGTTGCCCTCAAGTGGGGTTTCTGAAAAATCTGAATTTTTCTTTTTTAATAATATTTTTTTTTAAAGCACCTAAAGTACCAAATTTGGGTGCTTTCCCGACCCTAATGGGTTTTTTTTTAAATTTTTGAATAGGGTTGGTCGCTGAGGGTAACATAACAATTTATTTATTTTGGCCTTATCCTCCACTTATCTTCCTTGAAAGACATCTTTTTGCAAGAATTGCTTCGTCCGTTGAAAGTTATGCACTATCTACAACAAGGCTGACAATAATATTTAAAAAATTCCCCCCCCCCCAAAAAAAATACCATCGCAGAACTCTAAAAACATAATAACTACTTAGTCATATCCTGTACATAATACAAAAAAAAATATGTGACAAAAAATACAAGAACTCGAAAAATAACAAACTGATTCTTTGAATGACAAGCTGTCAAAAACAAATTGAAAACTTAATGTAACTGACCCGTGAGCATCAAGACATTAAGAAAAGAGCACTGGTCCCTTTTCATCAATAAAGTGTAACATGTTCTAAACCAGAAATACATTTTTGCCAAGAGCAGCACTTCAACTATGATGGTATCTATGATGGTATATCATGCATATTGACTGGCCTACATATGGATCTAACTAGGCAAGAAAGGTTTGCTCTCCCAAGGGGGCACTACTCACATTTGATTTGGGAAGGGATGTACCTCCTAAATGTTCATAGGGATGTACCTCCTAAATGTTCAAAGAAGTACCCATCAAAAATCATATAAAAGAAAGAGAGAAAGACACTGATCTGTTTACCATATATGTGATGACTCACCCCAAAAAGGGGGACTTTGCGATAGAACACTTTTTGAGAAACTGATGAAAATAGGCAGCAAAAAATAAAGAAAAGAATTTCCAGCAGATTTTCTGTTGTAAAATTTGATCGCCTTGATGAATTTCAACAAAAGGTGTCATTTTAAAGCTTAGAAAATGTTGAAACAGATGAAATGATAACATCAAAATTGATATCATCTGCAAAGTATCCCCTTTCGAGGTGAGCCATCACATATACCAATTGTCCAGATTTTGCACCAAATTTATACTAAAAATATGAAAATTTTCTATGCCCTTTCTAATTTCATACACAAATACAGAATTTCATCATTATGGATGGCAATATTAAAACTCTACCCATATAAATACCAAATATTGCAAGGAAAAGGGACCCATGGATGCATTGATCGTGGAAACATCCATGCATTGATATACCAAATAGCCCTGATTTGCTACCTCTACATTTGATACAACCCCATACCCCATGTTAGCACTAAGTACCTCCTCTCCCCTCGTGGGTCTCTTTCGTCTAATGTAACATGCTGAATCGATCATGGTAAAATTCAATTATTACATGTTGGATGTAATGTAATCGGTGTTCACCAGAGGGGCTGAGGCTGCCTGCGATTGCCGTTCTGTACTCTTTCTTTCGCTCAAAACGGACATTTATACGAGGGGGTATCAAAAAGTTTTGAACTTTACCCAGAAGAAATGGCGCCAGGAACAAAATTTCATTATGAGATACGTCATCTTAACATAGTCAATGTGTAAAGTGACACCTTTCTCCCACTTTTAACTGATTGTCTACAGACCATTATTGTAGGGATCCTCTTTATTGAAAAAATCTGATTTTAGATTTTAATGAAAATCAACATTTCCAGGTCGGTCATGTTTTATTACACCATTATGATGTCATTCATGGACAGATTTCCATAATTTTGGTATCAATGGATAGAGGAAACCCTACCCATTACTATGGTATCAAACAATTGAACTTTGGTGGTGCCAATAAGATTTACTGGGCTATATGACCCTTCAAATGCAAGGAATTAATTACGCCGCATGTCTCAATTTCCTCAATGCAGCTTATGTTTTAAGCGGGTAGGTAGATGACATCAATCACCCCCTGTAAAGTAAGTAAAACTACCTATGAGACAATTTTTGCACCATAATGTACATAAAGACGAGTGACTATTCTGACAAAATTTCATTGATATAGCTCAATCCCTTCTGGGTAAAGTTTAAAACTTTTTGATACCCCCTCGTATCTAGAGAGAGTTCTGATAGACAAGTCACACAAATGGATGTTGATATTCAGTGAGTGCAAAATGTCAAATTTTAGCAAAGGCTTTTTAAGGGGGGGGGGGGGGCATACTATGAATGATGACAGAGAATGAGGCCTGGAATGAGTCCACTATACTCTGTAAACCTTAAAGTATGTAGCAAGCAATCAGTCTCTGTTACGAGATCAATAGCACAACATTGTGAATTGATGGTTTTATATTTGTGTAAGAGACTAGTAATGATTGATTTATAACTGATTAACATCAAATTGTGTATTATATTTTTTGTATATGAATTTCCTTACGAAAATGCAACCATAAAACGAGCTAATATACGCTAGTTTTCAGCTCGTATGTGAACATGAAACGCACGTTTCTTGCTCATTTAACATAAACTGAGCTCATGAGTTCAGCAAGATAATAGCGCGTTACAATTAAATTCTAAGCCTCAAGCTCGTTTTAGATCATAATTCCAAGCAAAAGTAATCAATTGCGAGTTCAAGCACACATTTTTATGAGCTTGTTACTAAATGAGCGAATACAAGCTTGTATACTTGCTCATGTACGTTCATAAATTTACGAGCTCGTAAATGTTAGGAACTCAGAAATGCTCAGGAATTTTGCACTTGGAAAATACATACAAAAATTACGAACTCGTAAAATTGCAAAATCTACATACAACGAAACAATTCATCCTCTGCTATCAACACTAAATAACATCCACTATCTTTTCAAAACTGTGAATCTTGAAAGGCATATTTGACAAATTTCTACACATCAAATTCTATACTCCCTGTTACATTAAACTGTATTGGCACACACTTTCCAGAACCATTCTGTGAAACTGTAATGCATTTCAAATTGGGTAAACTGTAAACTGTCTAATGGCAAACAGTAAAGTAAAAAGCATGTGGCAACATCATTATTTACACAGTTTTCTTATCCACATATAGGTATAGCACCAATTTTTTTCAAAACCATTTAATAAGATAGATTTCTTAAATTCTTATTTGACAGTTAATGCTAATGCCTAAGTGAGGAAATGGTGATGCGTTTCACAATATAACAGCATATGGGCAAAACTTAAAAACCAATAGAAAGGGGGAGGGGTACCAGTTGGGGGCCACAGTAGCCAACATGGATAACAAAAGCATGCATCCGGTTGGTCCTTTTAGTCCTTTAGTCCTTTAGTCCTCTTTCTTTGGACATCCCATAAAGAAAGTATGTGAATGGGGTCTTCTGCCCTCTAAATTTTCTAAAATTGAATGTTTTAAACTAACTAGTCTTGTATGGCAATTCTTTAAACCTATAAAATGAATTTTTTTGATGAAAAGTAAGTAGAAAATTATCTTTGAGACCTACTTAGTACATTTATAGTGGTTATAGGGTAACAAAATCAGATATTTTAGTTCTTTTTCTTCACAAAAGTGGTATTTTGCTGGGTTTTTCAAAATTTTCAAAAATTAACACCAAATACTAGTATACCATTTGGTAGTAGTTTGGCAACACAATTTTGAAGGGAAAAAAAACCCTAGGAATTTTTACCAAAATAGTGCAAATTTGGGGCAAAAAAAAAAAGCATTTTGGATAAATTTGACCTAATTTTTGAAGATTTGGTACAGTGATGGGTCAGTCTTCCTTTCCAAACCATGGATGGGTTCTCATTAGGCCAAAAAAAATAAATTTTTGTGTTGCCCTCAAGTGGGATTTCTGAAAAATAGAGTCGGTCGGTCGGAAAATAATTTTTTTTTATAAAGCACCTAAAGTATCAAATTTGGGTGCATTTTCCACTATTTTCAAAATATTTTCTCAAAAAACACCCAATCTGAGCAAAATTGGGTGCTTTCCCGACCCTAATATTTTTTTTTTTAATTTTGAATAGGGTCGGTCGCTGAGGGCAACATAACAATTTATTTTTTTTGGCCTTATATTTGAAATTGCCACTCTTCAGTAGTCCCCTCCTTTCTAAAATAAAAACTACCTAACAGCAAATAATTTTTGATAGCAATGGGCCACAGGACAACATCATCTCACAATTTCCTCATCCATAACCTAGCATCACACAATATTAAGTGATTGGGATTCCACTCAGCGATATCAATAGTCATAACACTCCGCACAGTCAGAGAAAACATATTACAATTTCATCATATTTCCACGACAGGCATGAATTTAAAGGGGCAATGGACAAGTATGAGCATCATCCACAAACTTTTTTTCAGACATTCAGTGATTTTTACATCATTTGAAGTGTTAGCGGTTCTAATAGAAGCATGCAAAGTTTCATTTTGAAATTCAATCCCTAAATCAAAATATTTAGGATTTCTTTCATTATTAATTATCATTGTTGACAAGGAAAACTACTGTCCCCTAGAGTTGAAATCATAAAAATTGACTTTATTATATTAGCAGATTCAATGAAAAATTGAAATGTCTCTCAATTTATCTGCAATCTATGAAGTAAAAGCAATATTTCACAAATGAAACTTAACCTCTTTCCTGATTTATTGCATCAATACCAGGCGGTGCAGGCCGTGGTAACTCTCACTGGTTGCCGTACGATATCGTAGCCGATCCCCGACTGCGTCATGTCCTATACCGCCTCTGGCATAACCGTTGGCTAATTCGTGGAAAAATACAACTTCTGGGTTGGTCACTAAAATTATATTCCTAACCGTTAAAAAAATATGATACAACCTATAAAAAGTGGGGTTCATGCGTGAACCCAGTGGATTTTGAATAACATAATAAGAACACTTTTGTAATTTTTTAAGAAAAGGTAAAAATACAATTTGTGTAATATTTTCTTCCATACGTGACCGTGACTGACCCAATAGAAATACACGTAAATTGTATCCTAAATTTGCGTTTTAGAAATCCCTCGTCCCTAAATATAGTGGCTTCTATTAATCGTGTCCTATACTGCCTGATCAATACACAATTCTACAGAAGAGTCTCATACCCAAAATCAACATGCAACACAAAATTATACTTTTTAACATTTCTGAAAGTTTTGATCAAAATTTTCCAAACATTTGGCACTTGACAATAACAATTCAACATAGATAACGTACATCGCCTGCAGGTAAAATTCTGAAATTTTGTGCAATGCACCTTTAAACAGAAAAAAAAAAGAACCTCATCTCGGATCTCGGCATTAACAACTCAACGCACGCAGTAAGAACAACTGTAGAATATCAGCCAAACAAGCTGGCAAAGCTATGAAAAATCCATTATGTTATCAAGAACTCACTTATGTTTCTGAATAAACATAAGGAGTCTGACTGACTTTAGGCTGTAAGTGTTATGATGAATCAAGAAAAATGTTAGTGTATGTTTGAATTCAAAGAAACATACAGAATGCGCATAACTCGTATCACAACTGATCCTCTGATTACTTAAAGGGACTAGCCTAGATTCCACTTTGAATGAAAAACGTATGAAAATGCTCTTAATAAACCTAAAAGTGTAGTTAATCCAAAAAAGTACCAAAAATTACACAGAAATGGCTCAAACTGAGAGAGAATTAATTTACAATTCATAATTCTGTGATGGTGGTGTGACTATCCTGTGTTTTCTAAATCCTAAATTTGTACCTCAGATGAATTTACCAGATAAAAGATCAAACAAAGCTCCTTCAGATAATTAATACATATTAAAAAAGAAACAATTTCATCATAAAATTTGTTTACCAATCACAGGTTCTACGTAGAAACAAGATCTTTTTTTCAATTTGAAACTAGAAACACGGTTCACAACATTTGTTTTGCGCCGGCGTAAAAACTTAAAGTTGGTAAAGAATTGCAATTTTCTCTAATATCCCTTAAAATCTTGGAAAACTACTGGTAGGTTATATTACTATAAACATGTTCTATTGATTCATGTAAAAAAATTAGTGGGAAAAATATGGGCCAGTCCCTTCCCTTTAAGTTATAATAACTGATCAGGGGAATGTGGCTGAGTGGTTAGAGCATGGGACTCCTAAAAAACAGAGGTTTCGGGTCCGAGCCCTGGTCAGATCACATCTCCTAGTGAGGATTTTTCACAACAATTTCAACTATATTCTCTGATGAAATATTAACATTTCTTGAAAGGTATTAAAAATACTTACACAACGAGGGGTCAACCACTTTATCATAAGCAAGAGGTTGCTAAGTTATGGCCAAAAAACAAATATTGAAATTTGATTAAAATTACAAAAATGTGCCATTCTATAACAGTGGGAAATTGGTGTACAGTTTTCCACTTTGTTGCAATACATCCAACCTCATTTTTTCTTTTTTAGAAATGAAATGAGACCAAAATGATAACGCTGTCTGAAGATTACTGGATAACCCGCTATATAACTTGACGTTTTCTCAACACATTGCCGATAACCCACTTTTCAAAACAAAACAGTTTATCCTAAACTTAGTGGTATCATAACATTCATCTTATTAAAACGAAAGAAAACTGCATCTGTTTTCATCAAAGATGTCAAATATATAGGTTATCTCGTAATCTCTCAATTCAATCATATCTTAAAGGTGCATTGGACAAAATTTTACAATTTTGTATAACTGTCATTGAGAAAATTTTGATCAGAACCTTCAGAAACATTAAAAAATATATAATTTTGTTTTGCATGTTGACCTTAGGTATGAGGCTATTCTCTAAAAGTGAGTATTGATGCAAATAAGTCAAAAAAGGGGATGAGTTTCATGTTAAGGCCATGGTAAAATATTTTTCATTGAATATGCTCAGGCTAATGAAACTCTATTCCCAGTTTCCCGTAACATTTTTTTCTGATCATAATGAGGTAACATTAATTCATTATTCATTATTTCCCATTTTTCAGTTACCATAAAAATAAATATTATTTTCTGCGTGGTCATTTCAGAATAAAAATGCTTATTGGACATCTGGGTGGACACTGGACATTGATTTGAAGTTGTCCCCATGGAAAATGCTTTGTAACAAACATATTGATTTTTATGCACCTCAAACAATGTATTCATGGAACCAAAAAATTAGAAAAAGACAATTTGTAGCAAATAATGAATTTTGTCTTGAATCTGGTTCACAAAACACGGGGGTAATTTCATAATGCGGGCGGCTGACGGGAAACCGGGAATCGAGTTTCATTAGCCTAACAAAGCAAATTTTACAATTTCAACTCTAGGTAGAAGTATATTTTATATGAAAAGATATCTAAATATTTTGATATTTAAAGACTAACTTTCCATGCTCCCATTCCTACTACTAACCCTCCTAATAATGTAAAAATCCCGAATTGTCTGGAAAAAAGTTTGGGGATGATGCTGAACTTGTCCAATGAACCTTTAACATTTTGCCAACTTAGGCCAAAAAAAAATAATTGTTTGATTGGCGTAACATAGAAAAAAAAATAGGGTAGGTAGGTCGGATTTTTTTTTTTTTTTAATAATTTTTTTTTATTTTCTAAGTCTATGTTTCACATACAAGAACACAATATATATGGCACATATACAAAAACATCTTCACTTTTTCTGTAACACATCTTTTATTTGTCATTTTGAATGTCCTGCAAGCCATATCTTGGGCTCCCATGAATCGATTCCCATTAAATTTGGGATTTGGAGGTTTTTTACCATGCTCAAAAAAATAAAAAATATCTAGGGTCGGTGGTAAAATTAGGGTAGGTCGGGTTACGCCAATCAAACATTTTTTTTAGGCCTTATATAGAAAGAGCTCACACTCATAAATAATTTAATAAATTGAACATGAAACAAACATGAATTTTTATTTGCAATCTTCACTGTTGCTAGCATTTAATTGGATGAGGTTTTTTTTTAAAATTCAGATTTGCATCAAAAATTTGTTGAAAAAATACATATCTGCAAAATCTTCATCTCTTTTAAAATGAAAATAGTAGTCTTAGGCAAAGATTCTGTTCTGTTCTGGTAATAGTTAACCCTTACAGAACAAAATATCACTTTAGAAAATCACGAAAATATGGTAAGTCCAGATCACCACCCAGGCAGGGATTCAGCGGTGGCTTGCTATAGGTATTACTCGCTTGGAAAACGGCAAATTTCCTGTTTGAATCCTGGTGAAAACATGTGTTGTGTTTTTTCACCCTTCCCTTTTCTAGAAATGGAAAAAGTTAAGAAATCTGTTAGGGTGAACTGAAACTTCAGCATATTACAGAAGGGCCAAAAGCGTGACAGTACACCACATATGCAAGATATTTGTGTCAAATGAAAATAATATCGAAATTGTTGACAATTTTAAATTCAATTTAGAACATGCAATTTGAAATTTGAATAGATATCACTGATGCCTTCCACATATGTAAATGTGTTTAAATGGTCAACAATAGTGGTAAAAATCTTCCCATATTTGGACAAGTGATATACTCCTCAATTGTTCAGCCTGTTACTTTAAAGCAGCTTTTGCTGTTTTGGTTTGCATGAAAAATTAAAATAAAAAAAATAACGAAATTTTACCATGTAACTTGCTGCTTCATTTCAGCAAACGGAAACCTCAGATTTAATCGGAACCATGTCACTCAATTAGCACTGTGTACAATGTTTCAAAACCGATACATCTTAAAATGTTTTCCCACTTAACAACATCACAAAAACAAGCTTTTACGTTAGAAATCATCAATTTCGTCTGATATTGAACTATTAAAAGCTTGAGCAAGAAACACACCAGCTACATAATTTCCCAAGTACAATATTGTGATTAAAATGGATTTCAAAGTTAAGAAAATAGGCTTGTATAAGCTTTTAAGTGGTGTAGCTATTTTGTGTGTTCCAACAACAAAACGATTGGCAATATCTTTCCTGCAATCACGACACATCCATTAGACACATTGGAGCACTTCTCCATAACATCATCTCTTAAGGCACAATTCATTTACTTGTTACACACACTTAAATATGCTATACACTGTTTCAACACTAGAGTTGAGGTTGTCTGCAATCACGACACATCCATTAGACACATTGGAGCGTTTTTTTGAAGTGTAACATTCCACGTCAATGTCTCCATAACATCACCTCCTAAGGCACAATTCATTTACTTGTTACACACACTTAAATATGCTATACGATGTTTCAACACTAGGGTTGAGGTTTGATACATCAAATCACAGTCATTCAATAGTAAGCATACATAGAAGTGAACTGTGCCTTTGGGAGATTAGTATGCGTTAGAGTAGCTTTTGCAGGAGATTTAATAGACTCTTAAAGGAGTTGTGTAGATGTGCAGAGTACATATTAATCACAAACTCCTATTTAATTCACTCGACGTTATTGTTGACGTAGAGTTTAATTTGAGCAACTTGCCGACAATTAAATTTCTGAACTTCAAACGGTACCTCCTTCAAGAAAATGTCTTCAGACAAGTTAATCATTTTGTTCTGGTGACTAGCTTTCTAATATGACGCACTATAAATTTCATTAAATGATCATGTTAACCTTGAAACCGTAAGCTATTCCAATGACATTTGTAAGAAAGGATAGATATATGCAACAATTAACTTACGATTTACAAATTCAGACATTTTGTAAATGTATGTACAAATATAAGTAAAAGATATATTAATAAAAAAATCATTGACAATATCCAAGGATGGCTTTTTATCAAACACTTCATCCACCCCAATGCAAAAAAATTAATAGGAATAACTTTTGGTAGATCACCAACGCAGTCATTTTCCAGTGATGAATTCATTCACTCATCATAAGATGACCTAACAATTGTAGAGCTCTTGGAAGAATACTGTAATGAAAAAAATCTTCAGTCAGGGAACAGGTTGAGCCTGATACTAATGAGGTCTTGAGAATTTGTATTAGACTTTAACAGGTATTAGACTTTAACAGGTTAACCTTCAAAATGAAAGAGTCCAAAACGCTTATTTTCGAACCAGGATTTGAACATGGGACCTCTCGTTTACCAAGCGAGTGATACCCATAGGACGCCACCGCTGAATCACTGCCCAAGCAGCAATTTGGTCCCAGCATATAATCCATCATCTCTGACGTATCTGAACTTTTTCTTGATTTTCTAAAGTGAGATTTAGTGAGATTTGGTTCTGTCAGGGTTACACTGATTTACAAGCGCTCATTCTTCTCTCAATCCTCAGAACCAAAATCTGGTAGTGAACTTATTACTGGGCTGCCTTTATAATTCTGCAAAACCAAATAGTTTAGCTTAGCTTGATTCCAGCATAGCTTAGGAACCCAACTTAGGACAATATATCCATGATTGATTTTTTTGTATCTATTAGGTTTTCGTCATCTTCCGATATCTTTATTCATATTTACAATGAAAATTTTACTACTTACATTATCAATTAAAAATCTTACTCATTTATTCCTAAAATAATTCCCAAACTTTCTAAATCACATGCAAAATGTTAAACCCTTATACCTAGCAACCAGGCTATTTTTACAATCATCACTTAAAACACCCCAGTGCTAAACAACATTTGGATAATGCAATTATAACTTAGCTTCTATGAAAACAAAAAATTGTCTACATATTGGGTTTATTATAAACATGTGCCCTAAACTCACATTATATAAATTGACAGGCATGAACTTTGCTTCAAATAAGTTCTGACACTCCAAACATTCACTATATTGAGATCCAATCTACATTATTATAGTATTCCATAAGTAGTTTGAGTTCTCCGTCAATTTCCCTAAAGAATTGCCAAACCCCAGAGACAGTTGTTTCGATCGTGTGAAGAAATAATGCACTACCTTGCGGGTGACGAGATTGCCTTTTATAAATTTCTTAAATAACTCTCTTTGTCTTTTTATACTTTTGTGAAAACAAAAATTAAATCATTTAGAAGTATTCTCTTCACCTTTAAACAAGAAAATGAATTCAATCAGCTTGAGATCCCTAGGCCATGCATATCTGATTAACATTACCAGCAATTCACTTCACAGCTAAATGAGCTGCTTTCTGAAAGCGATTAATTCTTAATTTGCACTGAGCTTCCGTTGTCTTTGATTTCCTTAAGTTTGAATATTTTCTAGGGTGATGAATATGCGAAGGAAATTGGTCCCCATAGGAGGGCCTCTCTCTTGCCGATCGTGATACCTCAAGCTTACGATGTCTGGGAATTATCACAAAGATGGAAAAGCACTGTGATTGTAATCGTGATCTGACAAAAGTGATCAGGGAAATTTGAAGTGGGATGGATTTTATGAATTGCGAATATTCATTATCGGATGAAAATTCCAATTCGGGAAAGCCAAGATTTGTATTAGAGCAATTGATTTCAATCTATGTTGTCTTTGTTGAACGGATACTGGTGTCAGTTATTTAGGTTAAAGGCCCAGTCAGATGTATCGATAGTGTTGATGTAAAGTATCACTCTATATATAATAATCAGGTTATAAGCAGCGGCAGAGTCAAATCACAACGATAGTATCTATGATAAACATTTTGCTCTGTATATAGATATTATAATCAAACAGAATCATGTAAAGTATAACTCCATATGTAATACTAGTAATCAGGTTATACACAGAGTCAAATCACAACAATAGCATCTATGATAAACATTTTGCTCTGTATTATAATCAAACAGAATCGCAATTCTTATTCGATAAAGAAAACTTTATAAATTCCAATTACGTTTAATTGTTGCAAACATATTCGACATATGTATCTCAGGAAATATCTATCTCAAAAAAAATGACACAGATAGATATTATATTTGATATAAAAAGCATGCACTTCACAAATATCCAATTTGAGTTGTAACACCAAACATAATCATATTATAATCCCAGAATCTGAGATTGTGAACCATAACTGAATCTGAATTGTCCCTAGAGCAATGTCACAAGTCATGTTCTACCTGGCGGTCCAATTAGCTGATCAAGGAATCTGTGGACAGCAACTAAATTATGCTTCATCTACAGTGTGACATAAAAATATATTATTGGTACAATCTTTACTGGTGCAGATCCACAAAAAAGCGGATTATTATTATTATCTGGATAAATCTGGATCAGGAGATGAGTCTGTGGAACACATTGAACCTTGGCAAGCACACCTGTTTATATTTACTGCATAATAAGAACATTATGGTTTAGATTCTAAAAACAAACTAGAAAAGATTTGGTGGAAGTTGGTGGACACAATGCATGAAGTAAAACATTGTGAAAAAGACCAATATTTGGTGACCATATCACACGAGATGATGATCAAAATACATCATTCACCCCTCTTGAGAACCGATATGCAGAGCAAACATTTTGTGAGCAAAGAAACTTGGATGCAACTGGACAACCCTCACAGATAGAGAGCAAACAGCTCTGTTTGATGAGTCTTGAAAACAATGATTTCAGAAAACTGCATAGCTAAAGAATGAAGATCAGCCAAACAGGGATTCTTTAAAAAAATTGTACGGGGATGCTCAAAGTAGACTTGAGATTTTGACCAAAAGCGTGATTTTTTGACCCATCTCTATACCATTTTTCTAGAAAAAGCACCCAATTTTGGGAAAATTTGGTGTGTTTTTTGGCAAAATTTTTCCTAAATACACTGAATTTTGGGCGCATTGGGTCTGTGACGAAGAACCCCCCTCCCCCGGGGTCACAATACACTGTCCACTGCAGGTCATCTACCTGAATAAATAGAAGATTTATTATGATTTTCCAACCTGGTTGGAATGTCAGGATACAACGGCGGTTCAATTTCCTTTCTGATTCTATCCAAACACCATTTTGATCCGAGGGGAGCTACTGGAGTATCACTATATAAACATGCCCAAACAGAAAAAACAAGGATAAGAGTTCCTTTCACTAACAAGTGATTGGGAGGGAGTCTTACACCACCTTTTAGGAAAATCGTGTTGTTTTTGTTACTTCAGGTGCAAATTAAATGCTGCTTCCTATTGCTGATTTGATGCAAAATGGCAAAGGAGGAGTGTTTTCTTAAAAATGGTAAAAGTCCATTTTGAAATGGTCACAAATGCGTGCATGATATCGAAATGTCCCCTCCCCATGAGTTCGTCTTACAAGGCAGGACATAAAGGAGGCTTTTGATTGATGGTAGAATTATAGATGGTGACTGTGCAGTGACCACAGATATAATGATGTATGGCTATACTACAAAACTGTCTATGCTAAGAAGATAACAAATCCAGATAGAGTGAACAACTCAAAACAAAATGATCATGATACAAATATGAAGAGACTTTTGTTTTTCAATTCACAAATTCAGAAGGGTCACAGTGCTGTTCTTGGCGCAACAGGTGAATTCAATGTCAAAAGAATCATTTGAATTCTTCATTTTAACAAACTGACAGAGAAATATTGTCAAGCATCAATCCTTTGAAGTATTTCATCTCATTATTATATAACATAAAATACAGCTAAAACAAAGATATTCTCTGACCTATTTAAGCAATACAAATCCTCAAAATGATAATTTACTTTCCCACTATTACACTCAATCACTACATAAAATCCCATGTCCCAAATCTTGATTCCTCCATGTACAAGAGAGACCTAGTAAGGCCAGAAAACAACACTGAAAACTAGATCGAAACTCCTCCATCTTCTTGACCAGGGCTGCATGGATCAATAGCACGTATTCAAAGACCCTTGTTTTTGCATTGGTCTTGCAAGTGTATATACCAGCTCTTGGTTTACTAAGTACTTTTGATTTATAATGTTTATGAAGTCAGGCATTTCTTTCATTTCATGCCGGTTTTTGTGAATTTTGCTGGTGTACAACCTTTCTTTACATCAGTTTTGCATCCAATTCTTATTTCAACAAATAAATCACAACAATTGTCTTACAGTACCATTCATGTACCCAGTGAAAGCAGGAGTAGGGATACATCCACAAAAATTTCACACAGCTGAGTGAAAGAAATGGGGCAAAAAATATGGAACAATATATTTGCAAACAAAATTTACCAAAAACAATTGAATTAAGTTCAAAAGATTCATTTTTTATTAACTTCTGTAGGACAAATCCTCTCTCTGCCCTGAGACAAATTCCTATCCATGCACCACAAGAACACTGCTTCAAATTGCTTTTCAGATTCTACCAGCATTGGTGAAAAAACAGCATCTGAAGTTTGAGTGCGGTTTTTCTAGTTTTCTATATTTTAAACTCTTATTTCTTCTCTGATTTTTGCAATTTGGTAACTTACTAAGTTACAGACCCAACAAAATTCCGGCTGATTACTTCAGATGGACAATTTTGAATTTCGAACAGTATATCCAGGGACCTATATCTAGGGTAGCAAAGAGGGCATGTGCACCATAGGATTTTGATCAAAGTTTTGCAATGAGCTCATTATTACAAACAAAAAGGTCCACTACAAACCCAGAAGGACTAATGCACCTATGGTCCTCTAGTTCCGCATGCGCCCAACCATATTCAGTAGAGGTCTCACATATTTCTCCCTCTATTTTCTCTAACATTGTTTGATATTGCTTCTTCACACATCTAGCATCTCAAAATTTTCCTCCTTGTTTTGACATAATTGCTCCCCCCAAAAACAAAAAACTAAATATTCCCCTCATATTTTGTCTTCTTATAAAAATAGCAACCAACCAATAACCCCAAAGGCAAAACCTGTGTGCTGTACTTATCCATTATTAGTTGATGACCCACATTTGTAAATGTCAATGAAGAATTTGGCAGTTTGTCTTATTTAGAACTGAATGTTTTCTTATGTTGGATTAAGTTAAGAAGATTTAAATTATTTTGACTAGATATTAAAATATCTAGTTCTGTATAAGGAAAAGAAAGTCCTGAATACAAGACTTCATTTTTTAGTATTTGGGGATAACCAAAGTTACAATTATTGGAACCAAGGCAAGGGATGGCTTAGTAATTACAAAGTTTGGATTGCCCATCCCTCTTTTGAACAGATTAACATTTCTCTATACTTTGACCATTACTAAATAAGCAGGGATTGTAAAGCAAGGAAACATAATCCCACTTACATGCGCGCCATAGATGCTAATGCATGAGTCGCAACTACTAGGGGCGCTGCTTCTCCTGATGCATGCTGCCAATTTTGAACTGATCAAACTATAGCTTCTTGTTTTAAATACAGGATGGTTGCTCTTCTCACATACGAAGGTTTGGTTTCTATCTAATAGGGGCGCTGCTCCTGATGCAAGCTGCCAATTTTGAACTGATCAAACTATAGCTTCTTGTTTTATATACAGGATGGTTGCTCATCTCACATATGAAGGTTTGGTTTCTATCTACTAGGGGCGCTGCTCCTGATTCATGCTGCCAATTTTGAACTGATCAAACTATAGCTTCTTGTTTTAAATATAGGATGGAAGCTCATCTCACATATGAAAGTTTGGTTTCTATCTACTAAGGGCGCTGCTTCTCCTGATGCATGCTGCCAATTTTGAACCGATCAAACTATAGCTTCTTGTTTCAAATACAGGATGGTCTCACATATGAAGGTTTGGTTTCTATCTACTAGGGGCACTGCTTCTCCTGATGCAAGCTGCCAATTTTGAACCGATCAAACTATAGCTTCTTGTTTTAAATACAGGATGGTTGCACATCTCACATATGAAGGTTTGGTTTCTATCTACTAGGTGTGCTGCTCCTGATGCATGCTGCCAATTTTGAAATGATCAAACTATAGCTTCTTGTTTTAAATACAGGATGGTTGCTCATCTCACATATGAAGGTTTGGTTTCTATCTACTAGGGGCGCTGCTCCTGACGCATGCTGCCCTATCTACAAGGGGCACTGCTCCTGATGCATGCTACCAATTTTGAAATGATCATACTATAGCTTCTTGTTTTAAATACAGGATGGTAGCTCATCTCACATATGGAGGTTTGGTTTCTATCTACTAGGGGTCCCTGCTCCTGATGCATGCTGCCCTATCTACAAGGGGCACTGCTCCTGATGCAAGCTGCCAATTTTGAACTGATCAAACTATAGCTTCTTGTTTTAAATACAGGATGGTTGCTCATCTCACATATGGAGGTTTGGTTTCTATCTATATACTGCCACAACCTCCGGGAGGCAAATTCTTCCTGCAAGAGGCCATCAGCTGCTCAGTGCCAAGTATTTTATGGGAGACTACAGAGTATGCAGCAACACGATGATATATATATCCTTCTCAAGTAAACCACTTAGCTTGTAAATAGGCGGACGGACAAGATTGTACCGTGACTTGATGTTTGACAAAAAGGGCAAACAAGGTGTTGCTGACTTGACGATGTCAATCTTTATGAGGCTGCTATACATCTGTTGCTCAAGCAAGCTGATGTCATGGTACTTATCTATTTGCATATATCTTCAAAGAGGCACTGTACAGAATGGTTTCAGCATTCATTTTCATACAATGAAGTTACTTACAAGTTACAATTCAAATGCATTGTATCTTATGATGCCTCAAACTGGCATGAACCAAAGCCTAATCATTTAAATGAGGATCGTTTCTGCCATCACCATTTAGAGGCAAACTCTAGGCCTGTAGACAGGCGATTATGATATTAGCAGGAAGGAACTTCACTTAAAACTGGCCATTGAACAATTTAGGATGTTCCACTCTATAAAGCAGTAATCATTAACAAGACAAGTAATTCAAGGTTTTTATCTACACACCCCTGCGCAAGTAACCATAACATTCAGGGCTTTAACTTGGGAGTTGCCACTTCCAATCTCCTCTGTTGCCATGGTAAAAATTAGTTTAAAACTTTCATCGAATTTCATCCTGAAAGCTTTTGTCACAACTAAGATAAAGAACGGAGAACATGATTTTTTTGTTAATACATTAACATTTAACCCACTTATCAAAATGTTAGCTAGGCTTATCTCAAATTAACCTACATATTATATTAACAGATGAATTTTATTTTTCTTTAAAATCAGCTTATAAAATATTGATATTTGATATGCCGTTCCCCATTAATTCCTTTCTTAAAACTACAGTGAATAAATACTGTTAAGATTCTAGATAAACAGAGTGGATTCGTAGTACCAGCATTAACCTACTCATCAAGATTTTAAATTGACTATCATGAAATGGAACTTTCATGTAAACTGAAATGATGGAGAAAAATGATCATATGCACCAACCAAGATGGATGTTCAATGTTCTTGATCCATAACTTATCCAGAATTTACGTCAGAATACTTTATGTAAAAATAAAATGCTATCCATTGCTGTGAGAACTTGGTTTTGTTTGATAGATGTTTTTCTTTTTGAAGTGGAATTCATCTGCAATTGAGCTGTACTTAATGTTCTATTTATCAACATGAAAATCAATCTTTGCTGAAAAACAGCTGAAGAGAAGAGTCTGCTTTGTAATTTAATGTCGATATGAAGTGTTTGCGAGAGATAAGTATTAATATCGATCTAGAGCACGATGCTCTAAGACATAGGGTGCAATTGATGGGAATTCAAAGTTATAGATAATAAATGTTCTAATACTAGATTCATCAAAAGTAGACTTGAAATATAAATATTGACTGATAACCGGATGTTGTGTTTGACTTTATTTTGCTTTTTTATATGATCTCTTTTCCTAAATATATTCAAGAAAGAACATGAGGTGTTTTTATGGTAAACATAATAAGTTTAAGTCAAAAGTCAAAAGTCTTTTCTACAAATGTTTTCAACAAAAGGTTTCCATAAAATCAATAACACTATTTCACACTGTAATGTAAAAGAGTGAAAAGGGTGAAACTTTATAAAAATCCCAAAGGAGTAACATCTCAAAAAAGAGTGCAATCACTAATGAATACTATATAAAAATTTAGCCAAATGGGCAGATATCTACTTTGTAAAGAGTCGCGAGGGAGATGACTTCTTTTGTTGTGTTTCAATCTTTTAAGGTTATTATACTCTTTTTGGAAGGAAAAGCCACTATTTTTAACTTCTTTTAGAGTGAATAAAGTCCTTCTTTTTTCACTCTCGTATATTTAAAGAGATACAAAAATAACACCCATATCAATGTTTTGTCCAAGTTCACACTGACCGTTAGATCTCTCCATCTAGCTAGGATGCCCAAAATAGATACACGCTGCATCTTTAATTCCTCTTGTCCATCTCAAAAAAGAGTGCAATCACTAACGAAAACTATATAAAAATTTAGCCAAATGGGCAGATATCTACTCTGTAGAGAGTCGTGAGGTAGATGACTTCTTTTGTTGTGTTTCAATCTCTTAAGGTTATTATACTCTTTTTGGAAGGAAAAGCCCCTCTTTTCACTTCGTTTAGAGTGAATAAATCCTCGCTCTCGGATATTTAAAGAGATACAAAAATAACACCAATATCAATGTTTTGCCCAAGTTCACACTGACCGTTAGATCTCTCCATCTAGCTAGGATGCCCAAAATAGATAGACGTTGCATCTTAAATTCCTCTTGTCCATGAAAGATTCTAAATTTGTTTTATCTAGAACAGTAACCTTTTGTTACACGCATTCTCAATAGTGGTAAAGATATCATGTTTGCTACAAAACAGTAATGATACTGGCTGTATTGTCTATCTTATCATATACTTTTATTTCTTATCAATCTCATCTGCTTTATCCTTGGATCTATAGAAATCTTAGGAGTGTGTCCATTTCTTTAGTAAGGGGGGGGGGTACTGGCTGTAATGCCTCTAAATCAATACCAGTCTTGTCTATTTTATCCTTGGGTATTGATCTTAAGATGGGCCTGTCTTTTTCAAGACTTGATTTTTCCTGATGTTGATAAAGTGGAACCTCTTTAACATGAAACCTGTAGGGCAAAACATTTTAGTTTGTGTTATCAGGACTTTGTGTTATCCATTATCAATTACATAGAAAGTCAATGTCAGGGACTTGAAAATTTAGTTTTGTGTTACAAAGGTTTTGGAGTTAAGAGACTTTGTGTTAAAGAGGTTCCAATGTAGATACATCGAACAAGGACATAGGGAAATGTCGGGTAATGCTGAACATAGGGTAATAACAGCAAAGTGAAAACGAAGGGTGACTGTCTGAAAGTGAAATGTAAGTTAATCATTCTAAGTGAGCTTCTTCAATCCCAAATGTGTCTTTCTACAACTGAATCAGAATATTACCTGCTCCCCTCATGAATAAAATTGACTGATTCCTAAACATCCCCCAGATAGGTATGTTCTCCATATCTGAAAGGGAAATGTAAGTGAATTTGTGGTAACTGAGCTTCTACTCAATAATGTGCCTCCAGGGGGGGGGGGGCACTCTAAGAAAAATGTGTACGACTATGCGTACCACTTTTTTCCTCGAGAGCCCCCCCCCCCCAGCGTGCTTCCCTATTTACATCTGAATCTGTACCAAATAGACATGAGATAAGAGCCTGTTTGTTTTATGCTCTCATTATATATTCAGCATCTTCTTATTAATATTGATCATACCGAAGCAAAGCCAAGTTGGAGAGTTTAACAGGGAAATTGAACGAGGAACATAAGATGTTCATGCATTTTGTTTGCAGTATAAACTAGCGTGTCCCAAAAATCGAGACGCATTAAGCAGCATGGTAATTGCATTTCACTTAATTCTGTTTGTCAATTTGGAAATCAATCTTCAGCAAACAGTTTCACTCAGGAGTCTGTTTATTTTATGAAGTCAATTTCAAGTGCTTGCATTTCTTCAAATATTTATGAGCGTTGATCTTTCTTGTTTGTATTCTGGTTTTTAATTTCATAAATGGTACGTGAGGCTTATTCTGGTAACGGTGTTTGTCTTCAGAAAAGTGAGATTTCAAACCAGATGCTTTTTGCAATTAATTCTGTGATAAGTAATGCTTGAGTATGCTTGAAAATCTAAAGACAGAATTAGCTATAGTTCTTTAAATTAATTCTTGATAATATAGCCTTTCGATCAGGGATTTTTCATATGAATTGAGGACCCTAGAACTAGAAGGGGGTTAAAAGTCACATTGAGTACAAACTGAGAAAATCAATTATTACAAATTTGATGCGAAAAAAGAGAGAGACCAGCGCGTAGCTCTATACGCTAAATTAATTTTCACATTACAATGCGCGCAGGTTTCTGATTCACATATTTATTTTTGTGGGGGATCTGGTTTACCCTTTTTGAAACCAAATGTTACTACAAACCATTACACAATCATAAAGTCCTTACACAGTACAAAAAGTGGAAAAAAAAACAATTTTCAACTTTTTAACAGTTGAGTTGTTTATAGTCTGTGCTACAGCCCAGGTTAAAAGAAACACACCATCCACTCACTGAAAACTAGCATGCACACCACCCACAATCAAAAAGTATTCAGCTCGCGAAATCTCGGCCTCCGGCCTAGTCTCGCGCCTTCGCCGCTCGATGTACAGACACTGACCTAGCTCGATGTTTGTGGCCATTAAAAATCTAGCCTTTAACAAAGGCCAAGTTGTTAAAGACTTCATATAACATTATTTAAGGCCAAAAAACAAAATTGTTGTGTTACCCTCAGCGACCGACCCTATTCAATTTTTTTTTTATTAAATAGGGTCGGGCAAGCTTTTTTGAGAAAATATTTTGAAAATAGTGGAAAATGCACTCAAATTTCATAATTTAGGTGCTTTTTTCCTGACCGACCGACTAATTTTTTCAAAAATTCCACTTGAGGGCAACAAAACAATTTTTTTTTCTTGGCCTAATATGTAGACTGACCAACCAATCCTCTTTTTTAAAAGTGTAACGTGAGTTTGTCCTTTTTAAGGACTATTCTTGTTAAAAGTGTAAAGTTCCTCACTAATTCAATTGCGCTCTCTGACAAACTTTTAAAATGGTTGATATAGAAATGTTTAATAATGTGATGTCAGTCTATTTAATTGTACCTGAAAAGAATTGATTGTGCTAACTTACAGGCACAGCCAGATTTAAGAGCGAGATCTATTTTGACGTTCGCTCATGTTGCTTTAGGGACTTGTATACAAACCCTAGCTGAATATCGACTCCTGTGTTCTACACCTGAATTATGGATTGGTTAAATGTTCGATTTTCTTGTGAAAGTGAAGTATGATATACTTCCTTGATATGTGATCACAATGCTCTTCAGCAAGTGATAAATCAGGGATGGTGGGGCATTAACAGAATTAACTTAAAATGAAGAGTGTGAAGGTAAAAAAAGGACAGAAACATGAGAACGAATGTATAAAATGAATAAACCAAGGGCTATTTTTCAAAGGTGAAGATAAGTTGAAGGTTATGGAAAAGTATTGTGCAAAGTTGTGATAATTTGAAATGTTTCCAAAATATATATTTTGTTGCCACACTTTTGTTCTTTTTATTGTAAAATCAAGCAAACATTATAAATCAGGATATCTGAACAATGCAAAGTCTTGTAACCAAAACTTGTACTTGTAATCATATGAAGATGACAAACACTTAAAAGTTTTCTAAGAAATTAGTC
Source organism: Ophiothrix spiculata (assembly GCA_000969725.1). Classification (NCBI taxonomy): domain Eukaryota; kingdom Metazoa; phylum Echinodermata; class Ophiuroidea; order Amphilepidida; family Ophiotrichidae; genus Ophiothrix; species Ophiothrix spiculata. The sequence continues at coordinate 44,753 of JXSR01S006340.1, forward strand.
CAAAAAAGTATTTCATCAAGGTGAAAACAAAAGTCAATTTTATGGTTATTTCATCAAAAACATGATTTCTAATCCATTAGACAAGTACTTTAACTATACAACATGTTACAGATGCCTCCAAGCACTAAAAGTTAAAAGGCTTAATGTCCTCACTTAGTATAAAGCTCATCAGTAGACAGCTACAGCGCTTGAGGCAGGTATGTTTCACATGACATTTCCAGCCGTCAATGAGGAAAAGCCGTTCGTCTTGGACACTCGCACCTGAGGCACGTAATGGATGAGTTCTTATGTTATGCTTTGCTCGTTGTCGAAACGACTGCTATTAATAGCTCCATCTGTATTATGATAACACTATGAAATATGAAGCTTCGATTAGTGTTGTCATATTTTTTCTGAGCTTAACTATAGTATTATAAGGTGTTTTGTTGTGTGTGATATTGCGTCAGAAGTGAAACAGTTTATAAGACGCTGGGAGCGACAGCTGTCTTGCGTATGTCATTTCTTTTGTGTACGTTATCATTGTGTTTTAATTAAATCGCCTGGACAGACATTCTGTAGGTCTGGTCAAACTTGACAGATAAGGCTTTATATTGGGTGAATTCGTACAACGATCAACAAGACAATAGCAATGACCAATAAGGAGTTAGAGAGGGAAACAGACTGGAACAACAGGGTTTTATGAGAATCACTGCAAGCTTTTTATTGACAATAATAATAATAATAGTAATAATACAAATGGCACTAATAATGCAATTGTTGCTGTTGCACAATTTCGACAGGATATTAAGTGCTGGCTACTATTAGAAAATTGTAATTTGCCTTAAAGTATCATTTACAATCTCTGACTTATTTGGACCAAACCTCTCAGCACCTAGTTAGATTGACATATTCCTTTACGTTTATTTTTTGCATTTGGTTTGAAAAAAGAATAATAAATATCAAATAGCAACTATGCTCAATGATGTTAGCTGCTAGCTGCAGTGGGTTTGAACTATTGATTTTTAGGTCCTAATTTTCAACTATGCCTGTGTATCCAGGATCTCAACGCTACAATCTGCACAGGAGTGCAAATCGAGATGAATGTGCATTTCCGCAAGCTGCTTTGCAGTAGACTACCACGCGGACTTCAGATCCGAATCTGATGTATAGAAGTCTGCTTATATGTGGGCGTGCAAGTGGTCTGTGGAGATATGGACTTTGAAGATGCACATGCATCTGGATCTGCAAACTGTGTAGATTGCCCAAAAGTGATTTAACAGTGGTTGCTTCAGTTATCTTGTCCTTAATGTGACAAAACATCTCATATTGCACAAAGAGGTACACTGACCTAGAAAGTGGATACAGCAAATGTGTAGTCCTCAAGACTCCTGTTTCACACCTTGCATGCATGCTGCTTCCAAGGGTCCATTTCCAGGACAGTTTTTTAAATTCTCCAAACTATTTTGAAAAATAGGTACCCAAGACTCCCATTTCAAGTACATTTTCAGATATGTGTTGAATTCTGGAGCTCAAAATGATATCAAATACCTTTCAAGCACAATTTCATATTTTTGTTGAGTTCTGGAGTCCAAGTACTAAAAGCTCACTTTAAGGGTCACTCAGAAAGGTCAGATACTTCAAGCAATACTATAAAGTGTTAAAATGCAGCGCCCCCTGTCACCAATGACTTTTGAATTTATTAGCTTGCTGGTTTTGTTTTTGGTAGATATTAATACCCTCCAAACAATTGGGTTTAAATGTGTTTACTTTTTCTGTTATGACAATTTATTGAATTAAATTTGGGATCCCGAATTTAATTCCACACATGTATTAATATAGGAATACATGCATGTGTTTTTTATCCATTTTTCTGTGGCAAAACAATTTTTTGGCAAAATATACTTGAAAACGCTTTTAGATAGTCACATTCCTTTATTTTAGGATGTTTTTACTCAATACCATTTCTGATCAAAATCTTCTACTATTGCTTTAAGTCGAGTGTCCTCCATGGGAAATCCCATTGTGGAACAATCTTTTTGGGGTTCATCTACAGATTTATTTTAAAGTGAAATGATTTTAGGCCCAATTTTTTTAACCCTGATTTCAGTTGACTCTAGCTTTTGACAGCTGCTAGATGTATATGCTAATTCACAGATACCATATGCAAAAGATAACAACATCTATCTCATGAATAAATCCAATCACTTTGAAGCAGGGTAGTTTTAAAGGGGCATTGGACAAGTTCAGCATCATCCCCAAACTTTTCCCCAAACAATTTGAGATTTTTGCATCGTTTGAAGTAACATGCATCGTTTCATTGTAAAATTCAAACCCCATATATCAAAATACTTAAATATTCCTTTATTTGTAATCATCGTTGTCGACAACGATAAATACTGCCCTCTATAGTTGAATTTTTAAAATGGACCTTTTCAGGAGATCTAAAGCAAACTCCAAATTTCTTTTGATTTGTTTGCAATCTATAATAATAATAATAATAATAATAATAAATCGCATTTATATAGTGCAAAATCTACAAAAAACTCTTAAGCGCTAAAACAAAAAACAGAACAAAAGACAGAAAAAACAAACTTATGAATCAGGAAATGCTTGCCGAAAAAGATATGTTTTCAACCACGTTTGAAGTGCAACAAGTTGGAGGAGTTGCGGAGACTGCTTGGAAGAGAATTCCAAACAGTCGGAGCTGCAAACGTGAAAGAGCGTTCACCGGCTGCCTTCAAACTAACACGTGGAACAACAAGTAATTTTTCGGAGGACGAGCGCAGCGAGCGAGGTGGTTTGTACGAACACAAGGACGACGACAAGTACGATGGGAGAGTGGATTCTTTGAGTCTTTCTTGATATATAAAGTCAATATACGTTTAGAGAATAGTCTCATACCCATAATCAACAAACAAAATAAATTCAAATTTATGACTTTTCTGAAGGTTTTGAGCAAACTTTTCCCAATATCTGATAATTGACTGTTATTTTCTAACATATGAAGTGTAAATCATCCATAAATAAAATTTCGAAATTTTGTCCGATCCCCCTTTAAGCATATTCATCTAAGTTAAAGATATATTAAATATAGTTGTTGCTGTCTGCAGAATATTCATATTTCAGGTTTAAGCAAAAGTAAAAAAAGATTGGTGAAAGGCTTTTGTTGCCGATCTTAGCATTGCTATCTACTGATGATAGCAAACAAGTGTAATAGACCATGTACTGACAATTAACTTGATACTGATGAAAATAAAGAAATTCTAATCACCAAAAGATAATTACTTAGTTCTTGAAAACATTATATCTCAGCAATGTGTAATTGGTCTATAATTATATATGAATAATAATAAGCCATATACCAAATGCCCACATTGTGAGTCAAATTTATACAAAAATTGAAATTTTACGCTAATTTGGCACAAATTTAGGTTGATTTTTGTTTGAAATTAATTTTTAAAAATCCAAAATTTGCTCCATTTTTGTGCAAATTTCTGTAAATTTTGTAAAACAGACCTGTCAAAATACCACATCTTGCAAAAAAAAAGGGACCCTTTGGCATACCAGACAGCCTGATTTTGCTACCAAAGTTTGCGGCACATCCCCGTAATCACTTCTGTACTAAGTACCCCTTCCGGGATTCTATATCTATACCCAACAGTAAATGCTTTCCATCACCTCAATCATTATTACAGTCCTTTCATCAGGGGACGCTCGCTGTAAACGAATGTTGTTGTTTATACATTATATATAATCCAGGGGTGCTAATTAACACACGCTAAACATGTATACATTACACATGGTCTCTTTGCTAGCAATGATAATATGTATGCACTGTAATGGAATACTGATATACTCAAGCCTCGCCATTTCAAGACTGGGCATTGGTGCAGCACTATATGTATATTTACAAAACCATGATGCATGCTTATAAAAGAAACATGATAAAATATTCACAAGTCTAGCTGTTTAAAGGTGCATTGGACAACATTTCAAAATGATATCTGCAAATGATTTGAGTGGTGCTCTGGAAAAATTAAGCACCTATATTAAGCGGAACGTAGCGATTTTCAAAAATGAGTTTATGACATATTTCAATTCTCTATAATCTCAGCTTTTGAATGATATATAATATGCCATACTTTCTTTCTACAATTTTCATTTGGAGATCGAAATATAAGGCAGTCCACTCATAATCTGGCAGCAAAAATTGATGCACATCGATTGTAAAGTTACTAATTACTAAGTGTACAATAGCAAAACGCAATCAATTACCCATGAATAATTGCACTTCTCGGCATAACTGACCCTCAAATACGAGGTATATGTTAACAATTATGCATTAATCACCATATTCTTACTTTCGCAGCCATCTATTCAAAGTCTTAAATCGTGACTTTCCGCTCATTTTGCCAGAGCACCACTCATTTACACTTAGCAAGTCATTACATAACAGTCAACTTCCAAATATTGTGGAAAAAATGATTCAAACCATCAGAAAAGTCAAAACCAGACATTCCTTTTACATGCTGATTTGGGTACAAGGTAATTTTATAAGCTAGAAAAGGGTTAAAGGAATCATTGTTAAATCAGTGTTATATGTATTTAAAGCATTGTCCTTCCAAAATAAAAGTATAAATTGAAGACCAAAATTTTAATGAGTGACTGATTATACCTCTCCATGGTCATCCAGTATATGATCAGATTGGGTTTTTTTTTGAACACTTGAGTCCCAAGCCAAATAAATGATAAAAAAAATTCTTATGTATTACATAACTAACCATGTCAGGTTGGGATTACGTTATATTTCGTGAATGTATCCTGCATTTAAAATTTTTCCAGCTGTTGTCAATGTACAAACATCATACCACATGAAATTATTCATGGAAATTCTAATGTGCCATTTAATTTGGCAATTGAAATGTTTAATTAGAAACTCTAAAAGTACAATGCCTCCATTAGGACTTCAATTATATTCCTCATGGTATAAGAACATGAATTCATCAATTGTATTATATATATTGAATTTCTCCACAGAGTGGTTTAACCCTAAAAGAGCCGGGTTATTTTGACCAGCTCACAGCTGAGGGGGCGGGTTCTGCCACCCCCCCCCCCTTAGGATCTCGGAAATCGATCAATGAAACATCAAGTGTGTGGTACTATAGTGGATAGTTTAGGCCCTTCCTAGTCCATTGGTACCAACCCCCCCCCCAAAAAAAAGGGGAAAAAATCAAAACATAGCTTGTATTTTTGAACACATGTCAAAACCACAAAAATCGCCAAAATGGCCAAAATCATGGACTTTCGCTACTTTTTCAAGCAAAAGCTGCATTTCTTAGCAATGATGTGTGTCAAAGTATGCTCACATATGAATTTACTTCCTATGAACCAAATATATAAGATAAAACATAGTGGAAGTGTTTTTCGTTGTAACCAACGCCCTATTACACCACGCCACGTTAAATTCTTAGGTCTGATTTTTGATAGAAATGGTCTTATATTGAGCGCAAGGCTTGAAGGAAATAAGTCTATAAGTTTCAGCGCAAAAAAATAACAAACAGCGGAGATATAACAATAAATGTTGGAGGGGGCTGGATTCTACCCCCTGGCTCTTTTAGGGTTAAACAACTTGTTATATACTCAGGCAAGCAGTCCCATTCAATACTTAAAATCCTAAACTCAATGTTTACTCTTATACAACAATGTTGAACCATAATTTTTTCAAAGGAAATCATGTAAATTCTTGAATATGCACTCCCGGTCAAAAGTGTTTGCGCACAAAACCTTTAACCAGCCATATCTCGAGAACCGTTCATAATTTGCGCCACATTTTTTCGGATTTATATTTTACGTACATATATCTAAAAAACTCAACAAGAATTGCATTAACCGCATTTAAAAATATGGCGTGCTAAACATATTGTGTACTTTCTTCTGCACATATAAACGGAGTTTAAATACATAACTGCACATTTGTTGGAAAACTTATTACCTGAAAATGTTTTTTACAGCTCAACGGTGATAACGAGCATTGAATAATAAACAACATAGGTGCATATCAAAAAGTGGGTGTGGTGTATTTGTATATGGTCCAGGAAATCGGCCATTATTATGGTTATGGAAGATCGAATAACAGAGGAAACATAAATTACTTATATTGGATACATTAAGCACCTATATAAAACATGAATTTTTTCAGAGTATTGGTCGTTTGATATAATAATTACGTTTTTGTCTGTATTTAAGGGTGCGCAAACACTTTTGACCGGGTGTATTGCCATACCAATATGATACATATTAAGCTATATTCTATTGATGACAGCTATTGGTACATGTTGTAAATGGAAACAAAAGTTGAATATCACTTCCAGAAATGAACCGCAATATCTGGTTTGAAGCAACAATTAATTCACACAATATGAAATTCTCCCGAAATCTTATTCTCTTTGATTTCTCTCAACATCCTTAATACATCCAATCAGTATCATCCCTAAAGGCCAAGTTCCTGAATACTATAGCAAAGATGGAATAGAAGCAAACTGGCTAACAGCAAGTGTAATAATGATAAGATGAAGCTGCTATTAAGATAACTAAGCAATTGGAGGTGAATTACAAGGAAACATTTGCAGGCGATTTCCGCGTTTCATTTAGTTGAGTGAGAAGTTGTAGTTATAGATAACTTTCGAGATAGAGTGTAACTAGCTGTTAAAAATAAATTCGTTCAAAGAATGGAACAATTTACCAACAATTTATCCGCCTTGCACCTTCTGTGAATACTTTAAAGAAACAATTAAAAACATTTTTATTCAATCAATGATATTGCATCTCATTGAGTTACAGGAATGACTTTTGTTGTAGTTTAAAGGTTCTAGTAATTTGTTGTATTTTTTGTATGTTTTTATCAATTTCTGCGCGTTGTAATATTTCACTGTTTTTAACTTCTTGTAAAGCGCCTCGAGGTCCCAGGACTAAGGGCGCTATATAAAAAGCCTGCTTATTATTATTATTATTATCAATTTCAACATAAATTGAAAGTTGTAACAGAAAAAGAGATTCAGAAAATTCATTTTTATGCCATGTAAATTTTTAGTATTCTTCTCCGAGAAACATAAACCTTAAAAAATCCACATTACTCTGTCAGATGCTGTAATTCTGAGCAAATATAACATGTTGTCAATTTCTACATAATCTGGGAGTAACAAAATGTCAAATTCTGAAAAAATTGTCTGATTTTATGTCATCAAATTCAAATTCTTAGTATTCTCCTCCCTGAAACATTAAACCTTAAAACAATCCACAGTGTTCTGTCATCAGAAGTCAGATGGTATAATACCTTTACATAAATATAACATGTCAATTTTTACATAATCTAAGAGTAACAAAAAGTCAAATTTCAAAAACAAAAACAAATCAAATTTAAGTTCTTAATGATATTCTCCTCCGAAAAATTACTTAACCTGAAAAAATCTATCCTAACACTCCATCATCAGAAGTCAGATGCTGTAATATTTCAAAATGTGACATGACCCAGGGAAATGAGTTGAATGTCCCGAAATATTGATTTTGAGATACAGAGCAATAAAGGCAGAAAATTCTTTTGTTTTTCTTTGTTTTTAAAGGTCGCAGAATTGTCATATCTCTAGAACCAGATGACAAATTTTAATGGGGTTTAGATCAAAATGTAAAATTTATAACGCACAATAACATTGTAATATAAAATGAAAATTATCGACATGTGACTCGTTTCCCTTGATCGTGTCACATATATGTATATATAACATGTTGTGAATTTCCTCATAATCTGGGAGAAACAACCCCACTGGCTATAACACTGAATAAAACATGGAAACTGAAACATAAGGAAAAGGGTTGCGCACTGTGCGCCGCTTTTTATTTTGTTTGGATATTCCAAGTTGCAATTTAAAGGTCAAACTGGTATTTGTTTCCATAATAAATAATATTAACAAGGCCATAATTTTTTCGCGCAGTCAGATTATACATAACGAAAAATTCTTCTCTTGGTTTTTTGTACTAAATGCTCTGCATCCTTGAACCAAATTTCATTGAGTGAAAAGAAGAACATTGCTGGTAGTTTTAAGTATAACATTTATTTAAAAAAAAAAGACCTAAAATAGAACTGACGGAAGCTCAAAAGCAGTACCTTACTTTAAAAAAAATATTAATGCTTTGATTTGGAGAGAATTGAAATGGTGGTTTAACAATTACAAATATTTGACCTTTTTTTTTTTGCTGCAAGTTTTAAACTATTCTCCATCTAAGATGTACTTTTAATACAACTCTCAAAAATTCCTTAAAAATTATTCACTTTTGCTCACAAAATTTAAAAAAAAAAATGATGAAAAAAGACAATTTGCCAGAAATATCATTTTTCTGACAAAAAGCATCAAGCACTTATAAATTGACCTTCTTGCATGGTCCTCCAAATAATAACCACCTGTCTGGTATCAACATGTGTACAAACAAATCCAGGCCAACATAATATTTGCTTGATTTGAACAAAATAGGCCAGGGATATAGGTGAGGGCCTGCACATGGCATAGGGACACTGGGGGTGAGGGGTACTTACTGGGAAAGATATATGGATGTGTTATCAAAATCGGGTGCTATTATATGATATTATTAATTATTGGGTGAAGCAGAGGTGCGGTATGAGAAATTATAGACTGCGATGTGTCATATCCAAGTGAAGAGCAGCAGAGCCTTGATATGGCGCAGAGCGGTCGATACTTTCTTATACCACATTGAATCTGAACCTAATAATGAATCCACTCATGCCACTCTGCTTCTATGAGCCAAATTTTATCAAAAAGTTCGATCAGGAAAGCTGTTTACAAATTTTTGGCAGGAATTTTATTTTCAAAAATTGAAATTCATTTTTCGGCCGCCATTTTGGAACTGAACGACTGGTTTTCAATTTGTTGTGGTTTCCGAGTTGTGCTGACACAGTCTACACCTGGCCAAAATTTCAGTGGAAAATTTGACTGGGAACAATGTTTTTAGGGGGGGGGGTCCATTTGGACCCCCTCCTTGTGCACTAACGGGATTCTAAAACACCTTATGCACTTAAGTGTTAATGGGTTCATATTGTGTGCTGACTTCCAGGTTTACTTTCCCTCTCAAAATTGAGTACAGTTTGACACATCAGTCATTTTTTTAAATGATCCTTTTTGATTAATATTTCCTCTGGTTTACGTTTTATTCATAAAAAAATTCTTTTGCAAAACAATTTACTTGGTGAACATTTTCTGGATAATGTAAATTAAAGATATCAAAGCAAAAATCAAAGCTGATGGTAGCAATTTTGTTTATATATATTTTTTTTAAATGGTAGTCAAAATCTTAGGCTGACCTTCCATACCCAATCCAAAACAGACACCCCTCCCCCTGGAGATGAGTGAAAAAGTTCCGGCAAAATTGTATCCATTAAAGTGCACGGTAGCGCTAGCTAGCGGAACCAGTGCATTCATGAATTCCATTTCAGCTTAATGCTAAGTTTGACTGTAGGGCACACAATGCGTTGTGTAATGGGGGCAACATGGGTCTTTCAAGTACTTTGAACCTAACGGTCTCAAGGCAAAAATGAATTTAGATAATTTTACCCTAGACTTGGGCTTAAAAGGTTCTGCCAAAATATATGCCTTATTGCGAAAAATGTAATTTCATCAATATATTGCTGCCAGTGAGTTCACCCTTCATCGACTTTACGATATTGAGTAATGGATCATAATGGATCACAATTTTGTATCCTGCAAGGCCCGGCCGGTGCAGACTCCTCTATCGTATAGAATATTTTGCTTAGAATATTCTATGCTGACGACAATTTGACGTAGGTCATCAAATAAAACTGTGTGGTTTTTTAAAATTTCTCTGCTAGCTTTGCTATAAAAAACAGCGATGAATTAACCAAACAATGTGACACAATGCTTGTCCAGATTCACATCTACCTTGTTGTAACTCATTTTAGAATACCAACAAATGCCAAACCAGCTTCAACACTGTGTTGCTGTGATGTTACACTGAGGCCAAAAAAAATAAATTGTTATGTTGCCCTCAGCGAGCGACCCTATTCAAAAATTTAAAAAAAATATATAAGGGTCGGGAAAGCACCCAACTTTGCTCAAATTGCGTGGTTTTTGAGAAAATATTTTGAAAATAGTGGAAAATACACCCAAATTTCATAATTTGGGTGCTTTTAAAAAAAAATATATATATTTTCTGACCGACCGACTAATTTTTTCAGAAATCCAACTTGAGGGCAACACAACACTAACACTGATGGTACTGCATCTACAAGGTATACTCTTTCTCAGAGTTGTTTTTCCTTTCAGATCGTGCCGTGTACGCCACTCTTAACGCGCGCGCCAACAGCGTGAGCGTAAACAATCAAATTCAACAAATCACGCACTGCAAATACGTGCGTAAGTAAGTGCATCCGTACGCAGAAGTGCTTCACAACAAGCGTTGGCAAGAAAAAAACCCGCGAACGGGGGAAAAGGTACTCTGAGATAAACTATACAACTGTGACAGCTACTCTAAAACCACCTTTACGTACGAGGAAAGTGGTACAATACTTTGAAAACTACCTATAGGCCAAAAATTAATTTATTATGCAATGTAAATGGAAATCCAGAGTGAAGGGCTCCATTATAAGTACATGCAACTCCTGTCTTGGATTTTGGTTTACATTATTCACTTTTTTTTTTATCTGTACACAAACTCCTACGTATTGCCTGGCAGGGTAAACAGAGCTACTATGATAACCTGATGCATCCTTCCAGCATTTCACATTAAAAAGTCACCTTTCTTGCGACCTAAGCTCTACCATGAAGACGACAATATCCCAAGACAACAACACTAAATGCAAATATAAGGTTTTCAGCAACATGCTAATTTAACACAACCTTACAGAATATGCAACAAATGTGTACATTGTAAACTGGTTCAGGTCAATGGACAGATGTTTCAACTTAATCAGCAAGCACTCTGATAGAGTATTTCATATATGATCATGTTGAGGGCCCTGTAACATTTTGAAAAACTGTGCCAGCAGAGCTTTAAGCTGTAACTTCCATTCTGTTCAGGTTCAATGGATAAAAAAAAATGCATTTTCTTTGAACAATACCTTTCAAATGACACCAAATACTCTGAAATTCCAAGTCCACATTTTTTTTTTTGGGGGGGGGGGGGTAAATGTGTCCCACAACTTGTTTTTTTTTTTTTGCTGGTCAGTTTTTAAATTTGAATCAGACAGATTCTGGTCCTACCCCAAAAGATTTTACAAAGGAATATCACACGTGTCAGAAAAATCGGGACAAAAATGCGTTAACCCCCCCCGACCATAAAATCTGGCTATGCCACTGCCGTAACGATTTCATCATTACCCAGCTTCCAAGTTGGTGCCTGATTCAAGTTGTACACCCTTAAGAACCCTTGTATTTGAAGTACCAGCAACATGTGTTTCACTGAAGACTGTGCTTTATAAATAGTTCCAAATGGCGAGCGCAACATCATTAGTAATACATTGCAGAACAAGATGATCTATTGAAGAGTTTATAAATAGTTTCAAATGGCGAGTGGAAAATCATTAGTTATACATTGAAGAACAAAATGACCCGTTTACAACAGTCCTACATTTGTGTCCTTGTTTTTCTATAATCAGGCTGCTCGTTTATCAAGTCAGGTGTTTTGAGCTTCAGGTTACTTCAACTGTTGATTTGTACAGGTCGGGGGAGGGGGGTGGGGACAAGATGTGACTGATCATGGGGAATCACAATAGCGGGTCACTGCTCAGTCTAAGGTGTTTTTTTTCTTCGTATAGACTTTTCAATGCCAATTTTGTGCTATATGTATTCATTATTCAATAAAATTTCATGCAAATTAATGTAATAACGACTTTTTCATGATAGAATATTCGATGTAGTTAAGTTGCGAATGAAAAAGTATTCTAAATATGATGTCATGAAATCCCCGTTCTAATCCTAAGGTGCATTAGCGTCTTAAGTGGAAATAATTTAAACACAGTTAGTTGATGCATTGAATATTCGGAGTGCCAAAAAGTCTATACGAACCTTTACAAGTCGTGCAATGATTACACATAGTCATCAAAGCAGTTCTTAGATGTATCATTCCATTTCATGACCCGGTGCGGAGAGTGAAATTTTTACTGAGTGATGATATTTCTACTATCACATAAATTGAAGGCAGTTAATATTTGTTTTATAATACTCATTTATGAATTCTTTTAAACCTCAAGTATTTGTATCTTCACAATCCGCTAACACTGGTTGAGTTGACCTAACAAAATGGTGAGTTTGCCACTGGGTTGATGCGTATTCCAGTGCAGCGCAGTGATTGTTTCTACCATCACAGGTGTTGTTGGTAAAAACTATTAAATGGTAAGGCAAAACAAAAAAACAAGTTTGTTTCCTGTGGGCCGCGCGCATTTCGTATCGTTTTGGCGTCACATATTTGCGCATTTCATTTTTTTATTTTGATATTTAAGAAAACAAAAACAAAAATAGCCAATTTGATAAAAAGAACATGGGAAATTACAAAATTATTACTAAGAAGTGTTTTCTTTCCAACAAACAATCAAAACCGCAGAGGTTTCTTACTAAAAATTCATAACCCATGCAGATTTTCAATGAAAATTTGCCTTAGCACCTCTTAAAAAATATAAAAAAATAAAATGAAAAAACCCATTTCGCATTTAGGTTTTTTGACCACCCACAGGAAACAAACTTGTTTCTTTTTTTTGCCTAATAGACCAATAAAATGTGAGAATTTATGAATAAGTGATAGAAAGATAGAACACAAAAAATAACATGACAGATGACCTTGCCATGTGTACCTTATGCACCAACCTGGCTAAATAAACAAACAAACAAATAACTTACCTCCACGTCCTCCGGTTTCATCCTGATCCCTGGCAATCCCACAAAGATATCATCCACATCAATCAGAATATATCGCTCCAAACTCAATAGTCCCAGCTTCCCATCCGTCAAAAAATGGATACTATCCAAGAACAACAAATAATGCAACCACAATCGAAAGTCGTTGCCGAAGAATATTCTCTGAATCCCGTCCAGCACCCCTCTGTCGTGAACCACCGTGGCGTGAAGAGGGGGAGGGATGGTTTTACTTAAATTTACTATATCATGGCTACCCGTTTTTGCCCGTGCTATAGGTTGATAAGTTGAGTGGTTAGTTCTAAATACGGTCCAATCTTCACCAGGTAATGGACCTTTAAAAGTCGCTTCAGTTCTCGTAATATGATACACATTGCTCAATGGATTTAAAGTTAAATCTTTCAGACTTAAATGTTGATCTACATATAGAGGAAAATTTCCAATTTGCGATGTATAGTCATTCTCATCATCTCGTGATGGAGTGAAAGCTATAACTCCAATATTGTATAATTTACAGTACTGATCTATGATGTCCTTTTGTGGTGGGGATAAGTTTGTGTAGGAGAATAAATTCTCAAATATAATGACTGAATACAACCCGACGCCTTTATAGGCAAGATTTGGGATATCGCCTCGGTTGGCGATGGCAGTCCTATATTTGATGCGATTGGCTTCCAACACCGACGTTATGTTTTCAGCGATCGACGATGCATCGTTCTCTAAAAATAAAAGCGCCACTCTGACTCCAGGTTGTTTGGTAGTTGCATGTGGTATCTCATGGTTCGTATGAACGGGGGCGCTTTCAATAGTCCTTTTACCACCAAATCGTGGTGGTACTTGATTATTATTATTGCTTGCGCTGGATTGACTCTCTTCAGTCGCGTTTCGTGGTCCCGCGATTCGTATCGCCAACATCCATATTGAAAACAAACATAGTAGCACTAGAACGATAAACGTCTTCTTGATTGTGGGTTGGGTGATGCATCGTATAATGGACGATAACCTTAACCGCCTCATCTCGGCTAAATCTACTGTTCCATAAACAACAATACTTTCTTTATAAATAAACACAGCAGTCATTTAATACAACGTAAAGTTGGTTCAAGTAAAAATCACACAAAATATAAGATTCACCCGCAATCTCTCATCAACCGCCCCTTCCCCATCCTGTTTCGCTGATCGTTTAAGAGATGACAAACCGTGATGACATTGCGACTGGTGCTGCGAGAGATTGGGCACTCGTTTATAGGCTCTGCATTCTGGTACGACTCACTGATGGCAAATGAAGGGTGCAGCGTTCTTGATGTAGGTCACTTCACTACCAGGGTTGATTTACTTGCTTGGATCCTTTTCCCTTTTCTCGATGTGAAATACAACCTGTAGAGAAATAAAACGAGAAAGCTGGTATTAATCATCAAGCATATAGAAAATAAAAAATGATAAGTTTGTGTTAAGCATTAATTGACATGATGGAAATTCCCTGTAGAATCCTATGGACCAATTAAGGCATACAAGCCTTGCAGTCTCATTTCAGAATCAACTTCCACCCTAACTAAATTTAATATTTCTTAATAGAAGTCAGCCTAATTATAAATTGTATTATTTTGTTCATTGTCATGATAACTTCAAATATCCTGATGAATCAGGAGAGACAATTTTAAGCAGGAATGAATAAAAAAAAAGTTTGTCTCAAAGTTGATGAGTGATTTGAAAGGTAATGCGAAGTGCATTTTTTATTTTATATAAATTACTTTCTCTTCCATGACTGTCACGAGTATCGTATCCGATCACACAAGCAAATCAACAACAAGCAGGAGGGTTGTTCTTCACAAAATACACAATAAATACAACACAAAGTCTATGATAAAAACAAGC
>JXSR01S006340.1:59588-72280 GCA_000969725.1 Ophiothrix spiculata
GTTGTTCTTCACAAAATACACAATAAATACAACACAAAGTCTATGATAAAAACAAGCGAGCCCGTTAAAGTTTACTGTAGTAAAAGTTGTAGTAATGCACACTCAATGTCGGCACAAGAACACAATTTCTGCAAAGGACGAATAGATGACGAGCTGCAGTTGCAATCTTTCTCATACGAGTTTGCAGCAAGATTTTGGACATATCGAAGTTGAAATATGAATTCATTTTGGGTGAGAAAAAAAATCAAATTTTCTCCGATTTTTTGGGGGAAATATTAAAAAAAAAATCTTGAAATAAAAAAAAAAATATCTGCATTACTGTTTTTTCAAAATCGCCCGGTTTTACAAATGCGCGCGTCAGCTTTGAGACAAACCTTTTTTTTTTTTGGCCTTACTGAAAATTGAAATCAACAAATGCCACTCAAATAAATTACATGAAAGAAACACTTGGACATTCTGTAAAAGGTAGTGGCAGGAGAAGCCTCAAAATCTAGAGAATCAGTGCAAAGGAAGGAGAAGTGCCCCCTCCCACAAATATATTACATCTATTTGCCTTGATGTCTATTTTGCCCCCTTTAATTTTTAAGTGATATGGACAAAGAAAATAACATTTTACAACTCATACTGCCCATGTTACTAGTTTTGTCTAGGACATTTTTAGAAGCCTTTGCTTCAATTTGTCGCTGTTCTGACATACCGGCACATAAGGTATTTTTGACAAAATGAGTTAAAGCTAGATTTCTGATTATATAAAACATTGTCCTTTTTCCTCCAATAATCAAAAAAGACAATGCACAGACATAGTTAAATGACATAAATCACACTCTTTAAATTTTGTGAAAATATTACTCATTGAAAATTATGAACAATGTCCTTTGTTATGCCTTGTTTAAAAAGTCATGTGCCAGTATGTCTGAACAACAAGAGAAAACTATCCATTTCGTATGGCACATAAGTCCTTATGTATTTCCTTATAATATTTCTTTTATTATTGTTTTGTTTACTCTTGTGCCGGTATGTCTGAACACAAACTACCGATTTTGCATTGGCACATAACCAACGCTATGTATTTCCTTATGATATGTGTGGCACATATAACGAAAAAACTCTCTTGCTATGTTCAGAAATACCAGGCACATAATTTCAATTGCAATTTTATTTGAATGAATGAATGAATGCAATGATCTTGGAAAAGATTTGTAAATAATCTTGAAAACATGGTTATTCACATAAGTGCTAAAAGATATGACAAGCACATGCTGAAATTACGCAATAAATTTTTACATGTAGCGAATTTTTAAAAACTGATTTTCTCAAAACAGCAATTTGACTCTTGTGCCGGTTATGTCAGAACAGCGACGAATTGTAACTTTTGCAATGCTCAAAAAATGATGTTTCACCTTGCTGCAATGTAAACCATCTTACCCAATGTCCTCCTTTTAAACCCCCAACTTTAGTCTCAAACAGCAATTTACAAACCACTTGAAACCAACCAGCCAGCCGAATTTTTAAAAACTGATTTTCTCAAAACAGCAATTTCACTCTTGTGCCGGTTATGTCAGAACAGCGACGAATTGTAACTTTTGCAATGCTCAAAAAATGATGTTTCACCTGGCTGCAATGTAAACCATCTTACGCAATGTCCCCTTTTAAACTCCCCAACTTAAGTCTCAAACAGCAATTTACAAACCACTTGAAACCAACCAGCCAGCCTCTCCCTCCAAGACACATTCACACATGGTCAGCTTATGTTCACAACTCGCCACTAATTGGTGGTCATCATGAGGCCCAAAAAATATATATATTTGGTTGCCCTCCACCGACCGACCCTATTTATCAGCCCGACCTAAACTTTTTTTTAATGAAATTTTTTTTTTTCTAAAAAAATATGCAACACTTAGCGAAAACTACAAAAAAAAAAGTTATATTTTTGCTTTTTTCGATATTCAACCCTCAAAATGTTTAGGATATCCCAAATCACTATAAGAAGTATTTGATTGTTTTGATTTGGATGTCGCGGGGGAAGTTGTGAAGGCTGGAGCGGCCGATCAACCTAGCAGTCTTTGGAAGAGTATTACCCAAAAAAAAAAAAAAATGACTGACCGACCGACCCTCTTTGAAAAAATCTGTGGAGGGCAACCAAACAATTTTTTTTTTTGGCCTGATCGTCGATGTCCAGCATCTTTAACACCCAGGACGTCTATCGTTTCGGGCATATTTAGAGCATAATAATTATCGCAATAAAGGTGAAACTTCACATCTAACCTGTATTTCACACAGCTCAAACTAAATCAATTAACTTTCGTAAAATTACGACATACCAAAAGCAGAAGGGTACGTAAATCACTTACAAACTATAGACTAGAGATGTATTAATAAATATCAGTACATCACATCACATATATGCAATATAAGAAAATTTTAATTTCCACAAATTTTATTAAATGTATTAAATGACACAAAAATCTATAATATAATATTTGTGAAGTCAACTGGCACCGAGCACTTATTGGATAAGATTCCAATCGAGCATTATTGCGAGGGGAAGGGGCACTCTCATATAAGTCAATATCATCAGCCACTTAAGGGCCCTGTCAATC
Source organism: Ophiothrix spiculata (assembly GCA_000969725.1). Taxonomy (NCBI): domain Eukaryota; kingdom Metazoa; phylum Echinodermata; class Ophiuroidea; order Amphilepidida; family Ophiotrichidae; genus Ophiothrix; species Ophiothrix spiculata. Next base: position 62,189 of record JXSR01S006340.1, read on the forward strand.
CCTTTGTTTTCAGAAATAGTTTTTGTACTGTAACTCAGTAATGAATAGTTAAATTCAAATAAAAGTATACATTTCTATAAGAAGATTTGCATAGGGGGCCTACTGAACATGATGGTCAGGTCATTTTTGGACAAAAAATGTGAAATTTTGGCCCGGAGGTCTAAAAAAAGTCACAAAAATTGTGTTTTTGGTCCAAAATTTTACGGGAAAGCTAACTAAACTTTGCTTTGGTAAAATGATGAATTTTTTAGAACTTAAAAAGCAATATCTAGAAACGCGTTTTTTATTTATTTATTTTCCTTAATTTTTGAGATATTGTCAAAAATTGGTCCAAAAATGTCAACAAATCCCACTCCTGAAACCATTGTTGGCAAAATATGACATTTTTTGACCAATGTTTATCAATTTTTTTAAAATTAAGTTAAAAATCAAAAAATTGAGAAATGCATTCCTAGATATTGCTTTCTAGATTCTAAAAAGTAAAATGGTTCAAAATTATACTAAAGCAAAATTTAGTTACCTTTCCCGTTAAATTTTGGGCCCAGACACATGATTTTTGGACCCTAGGTCCAAAATTACACATATTGGTCCACAAATAACCTGACCATCATGTTCAGTACGCAAATCCTCTTCTAGAAATGTATACTTTTATTTGAATTTAATTATCCGTTGCTGAGTTAAGAACAAAAACCATTTCTGTAAAAAGGGTTGACAGGGCCCTTAATAGACCCTTTTCTTGTCTCGAAACTCACACGTAATGGCTCCCCATTCTTAATAACACTAAATTCAACCCAATATGACCCTATTTTAGATCGAGAGTTCTAGCACCGCTACGGCCAACCGGTTATGTCCTTGGGCAAGGCATTTCTTGATTGCTTCGTCGACCCAAGCAATACTGGGGAGCTGTTATAGGGAACATAACAATCTAAGTGCAGATAGGGTGTGCGCATCGGCCATGCAGCCACCCTATTTGAAGCAAAATGAATGTGACGGTTTTCTGATGGTAGCATAACAATAATTGGCAACAGCGCTTTGCATACATAGTAAAAGGCGCTATAAAAATCCCATTATTATTATTATTAAAATTTTGAATGACTGCTATCTTTCCGTATTGCATGCACCCACTTCATACAACAGATAAATCTAACTGAACACCTCTTAATTTAAACAAGTGGTTAGTACAAGCATGAGTACAAGATGAGTGCCCCCTGGGACAATTAAAAGGGAAGACATTGTCACAGGAATTTGATGTACTGTACAATCCAATTTTGACAACAGCTAAATAAATGAGAAATTGTTCTATTTAGAATTATATAGAATTTCACATGTCATTCTACATTGCGAGAAAATGATTTTATTTGGGTTAGTTAAGATAAAATGCCAAAAAATAAAATCCAAATGATGTCAAGATTTAATTGTATTTCCTTATTTTAAAAGAGTAAGGGGTTTTAAACTTCCTAAACCCATGGACTCCCCATCACCATTTCAACCTGAACATGCAGCTAGTGAGATTTGTAAACCCCTTTTTTCCCCTCAATTTTCCCCCTTCTTTTTCCTCAATCTTCCAAAGGTGAGTTGATTTCAATTATATCGCCGCTCCATGTAATTGTTTTTGAAATGTTAGCGGGAAAATTTTTGACGTGACACAAAAAATGTTTTTTCGGCCGCCATTTTGAAACGGTTCATCCGATTTTCAATTTTTTTTTCTGTATTTTGGTCCTTTTTACATACTCTATCATTGACCAGACTTTCAACGTAAAATTCATACCGGAAGGACGTTTCTTTGGGCACCAACTGGTGGGAAATACCTTGATCAATTAAGTGTTAATACATCGAGATATGCCAGATCCATACTCTTACACTACTACATAGCAAACAGCTTCAAGAGAATACTTCAGCAATGTCAAGCAAGATAACAGCGATTTTTTAATTTAAAAAAATGTCCCTTCATGACATGAGTACCCATTGATCCCCTTAGCAAAATACAGGGAGCAAAATCAGCTTTTTCCTAAAAATAATGTTAGTGCTTCAATATGCTAAACCTGTGATCTTCCAGGATCTCTGATTATGATCCCTTCCCAGTCGTAAGTAGTGCGTCCTTCCCTAAAGATTGCCCACCGATTTAACTGAGAAAATGATATAACTCTATAACTCTATGCTTCTTGAAGTGACCAAAAAGATACAACATACACCTATCTGTATCAGTTAACTTACTTAAAAATCCTTCCCTTTCACAAAGTAATTATTTAACAATATTTCATGAATTAATAATATGTGATATTCCAGGCCACATATGTGATGCCTCACCCCGAAAAGGGGGACTTTGCAACAGAACACTTTTCAATAAACAGGAAAAAATAGGCAGCAAAAAATAAAGAAAATAATAAGAATTTCAAGCAGATTTTCTGTTGTAAAATTTCATCGCCTTAATCAATTTCAACAAGTAAGGTGTCATTTTAAAGCTTAGAAAATGCTGTAACAGATGAAATGATAAAATCAAAATTAATATCATCTGGAAAACCCCCCCTTTGGGGTGAGTCATCACATATGTGAAAGGCTGCGGAATTGGTCTACTTGAAACAACACAAAGTAACTACCGCAATTCAACATACCATTCAACATAGTTCAGTTCGTCACATTCTACTACTAAAAATTAATTCCATTAACAACATTAAATGAAGTACCAATACTTGAGCATATTCCAAACCATGTGACAGCCTCAAGGAGGGGTCCACTCCAAACAACAAGAACTAACCACCACAATTCAACTTAGACCAGTTTGCCGCACTTTGCTGTATCTTACCACCATAAATAAATTCCGTTAACAATATTCAATTTAGTACCAATACTTGGGCATATCCCAAACCATGTGACAGCCTGTGTCAGGGTCCACTCCAAACAACAAGAAGTAACCATCAAGATTCCACATAGACCCGTCTGCGGGACTTCGCTGTATCCTACCACCACAAATTAATTCTGTTAACAATATTCAATGAAGTACCAATACTTGGGCATATCCCAACCCATGTGACAGCCTGAAGCGGGGTCCACTCCATACAACAAGAACTAACCACCACAATTCAACTTTAAGACGCATTTGCGGCACTTTGCTGTATCCTAACACCACAAATTAATTCCGTTAACAATATGTGACCCGACATATCGAAAGGTACCTTAATACCGGCATAGTAAATTACGAGATACAGACCGTTGAAGCTGAGCATAGGTAAAAATCACGTCGAATTTCTAATTTCATCAGAAATTTTACCTTTGAAGTGTATTCTATCATATTAATCAGGTTTCAACATACAAAACCTAAGACAAATGTTTTAAAAAACCGAGATAAAAATCCTTTCTCCATTCCAATCGAACATCCAATAACCAAAAGCAAGGTATCATTTTAAAGCTTAAAATATAATCTTTCAGAGACCAAAAAATCAATTTTAATTTTGCCGACCATAAGGTACCTTTCGATATGACGGGTCACATATTCAATGAAGTACCAATACTTGGGCATATCCCAAACCATGTGACAGCCTGTGGCTGGGTCCACTTGAAACAACACGATATTTGATTCCATGTTCCTTAGACGTGCCTCTCTACTGGTTCTAGTTTTGAAGCTCAAGTTGCAGTCTATAAATACACAGCAAATAATGAAGATGGACATACACAGAAAATAGTCTAGCGATATATATGTGAAGGCTCACCCTGAAAGGGGGGGGGGGACTTTGCAGATTACATATGATATCAATTTTGATTTTTTTCATTTCATCTGTTGCGGCATTTTCTAAGCTTTAAAATGACAACTTACTTTTGAAATTGATCAAGTCAATCAAAATTTACAACAGAAAATCTGCTGGAAATTCTTATTATTTTCTTTATTTTTTACTGCCTATTTTCACCTGTTTCTTGAAAAGTGTTCTGTCGCAAAGTCCTCCTTTTCGGGATGAGTCATCACATATTCCATTGCTGAGATTTTGATACCAAGATATTAGTAACCAATCTCTCATAGCCCATGAAAAAAATCTACGGCTAAATTGCACAGAAAAGTACAGCCAGGAAGCCAACCTATATGTCACAAATCTTTACTGCAGTGAAGACAAACCTGGGGAAGTCCCGGGAATTGGCCTACACACAGAGTTTATCCCCGCAGATCTTGCAAACTCCCGATGCCCACTCACGGCTACGTGCAACTTGAGGTACAACATTCAAGGATGGTTTAACCCATTTTATCAAAATTTGAATCTCAACCTCTTTAAAGTAGTGAATCTCCATATGAAACTGATTTTTTTTTAAAACTAGACCATGTTCCTTTAAATTGCCAAATTTTTCAATGACAAAACATCCACGGTCCATTAAGGCCAGCGACCGACCTTATTCAAAAATTTAAAAAAAAAAATAGGGTGGGAAAGCACCCAATTTTGCTCATATTGGGTGTTTTTTGAAAAAATATTTTGAAAATAGTGGAAAATGTACCCAAATTTTATAATTTAGGGTTTAAAAAAATATATTTTCCGACCGACCGACTCAATTTTTCAGAAATTCCAGTTGACAGCAACACAACAATTTTTTCCTTGGCCTAATGCTTATTCAATGTTGGCTCCTCGCCTCGTGCTACACAACAAGCAACACCACCAGACATCTTTACAATATTATTAGACCATTTTAGCTCCTGGCATTCTGAATGGGATGGAGGCTTTGTGTTCGCTACATGTTGAGATTTCACAAGTTTAAATGTATGGTCAAAACATGTTACATCTTGCAAACTGCTGTCCACAAAGTTACAAATCAAAACACCATGTGTTGTGATATCACGATTCTCATTTCTAACTACAGATCCAAGTATTTTGTCAACAAACATAACATGGGCACATTATAAGACCTGTCTAAAAATACAGCAAAGATGTGGTTTTTTTTTTTAATTCTTGTAGTTGTTAAATTTCTCATTTTACTTATTTTATTTCAACATTTTGTACTAAAAATCCTTCTGCTTAGTTGTAATAATTTAATGAAATTAGAATCTAGAAAAGTGCATAAACAATTTTGATGAAATAGGCTTATATGTTTTCTGAATTTGTCGAGGAATAAAGGTAAAACAAAACCAACCAGCTGACCCGACCTTCAAATTTTATTTTCAAAAAAGGGCAAAATAACAATTATTCTTGTTCCCTAAAAAGACAACATTTCTACATCACATTCAAACAACAGATCTACACATACATTTCCACTCCAAAAAACTGACACGACGCTTGTTACATACATACAACAACCGAGTCAAGCTTAATCAAATATTTGTCGATAAAAGTTCCAATACCTATTCAAAAATACAGCTTACATATCTTCCGGGCACATTTAAATGCAACATGTTTCCATGGCAACACAAATGCCCAGCATCCTCTTGATAATTATCTCGCATTACATTCCTGCTGATCCTGTCCGCCTATATGACATCAATCAGTCGCTGGAAACTGACTGAAATCGCTCTCGTCACACAAAATAATCCATCCTGCCATGTATTGTTTCATCCACTGTAATTTACTTTTGATCCTAGATATCAAGTTTCCACGACAACGGAATAGTCAGAATGGAATTTCCTCGACGCTATCGAAGCAAAAAAAAATCTCCACAGTTGTGAAGTATTTACATTGCATCTCAGATTTCTCTCACACAATTACACAACATCGCTTACACGGCTCTTAAATAAACATCGCAAATCTTGAGTCTTATTTTCACGATTTCGAGGTGGCGTTTCTCTCAAAGATCATCCTGTGTGGATCATTCGCACCGATAAGTCACGACGGTAATTTTGCAAACGTCAAATATAATCAACGACTAACGAGTGCACTAAAAATGAATACTTGCACTTGACTCGAAGCAACACACACACACACTGCATGGGAAGCTCAATCTCATTGAAATCACATCTAACAGGCCAACCAACCAAGTCTACGTAATGTCACAGACCTCACGCCGGTAAACTCTTAAACTCCCGTGTGACTTATTTCCAAATGCACGAGTCAGTTTATACCTGCATGCTAAATTAACGTCCTGCAGTCAACTCCTGTCCATCCATGCATTGGCAATATCATCATCCTCATATTTATTTCACGACCGCTCTACTTAGAAATGAACTTTACCACGATATATGAGAGGTTATACTTATACCTCACAGGGTAGAGAGCCACAATGGTGCAAGAATTACCTGGCGCAGGTGAGCTTATACTTTATAATACCTGAGAGTTTAAATTATCAAAACATTGCTCTTTTTATAACTTAAAATGGTGACAGATGATAATTTTCACACATAAATTTCACAGATTACTATATCATCAAGTGCATGCATCGTTTACGGTTTATTCAGCATGGCAGAACGTACCACCTGACCAGCCTCTGTACAGGATACAGAAATCATACATCATTATTTAATTGCCTTTTGACCAGAAGCAAATATTTTTGTGGTGAAAATTGGAAAATAATACAATCGTGCCTGGAAGGCACATTTATGGTTGACCTTCGCAAAACACATGTACGCTTTTGCAGGTAAAGTTTACTTTACTTGTACTTGGTGGAACCTAGTATTATATGGTTTAGGTATTGTGGCTGCATAGTTTCGGTTGTTCGGTGTATTCGCCACCCAATTCAACCTAAGGCAAATATTATGAAATCAAGTATCGATAAAGTTGTAGTCTATTGCAATACTATGTAATTCAATATATTACTTCAAAAGTGTTGTTTGAACATCAAGCAAAGATGTCATTTTTCCATAGACACAAAATTACAATGAAAAGGGACATTTTGGCCCAATGACCACTAATTTAGAACCAAATTTGCTTATTGAAGAACACCTAATCATGAATAAGTATTCTTATCAACTAAGAGTCCTTTAACCCTAACCCATCTCTATCTAATAAAATCCAATAGGCAAAAATAAAGCAATTCGCATAAATCCAGATACCTCTGGGCGGGGGATATATATATGGGCACGGAAGTGCTGCTGAGGCAAGCCGTACTCAGTGGCTTGCCAAAACTGGACATTGGATCTGGATGCAAAAGGTAAGGGTTCGAATCCAGGGAAAAATTGGAAGTCGGCTGTGTTATGGAGGCCTGCGGATCGAATTCAATGACTCAGCTGTGACGCTGCATGCCACAGCCTCGTTGCATAGTCACTTAAATTTATTGATCAATGGTTCATATTGAGTCAGTGCTTTAGGATAGTGGAAAATACCATAGGCGGGGGTCGCAGGTACAGGTACGACTAGTATACACTATGTTTTTAATGCCCTGGTCACATAACCTTGCAGCAAGAATACGATGTGTTTACGGCGTCACATTGGGTAGAAATTCAGCACACACCGTGTCTGCTCGGTGCCCAGACAAGACAGTGCCCTTGAGCCATAGATGCCAAAAGCACGCCGTAAGAATTTAACTCATAGTTAAAACAACATTGTCTTCCATTATGGTCCAGTAACAACCAGCGGCCACCCGGCGACTGACCCGACAACGCAAGAATTCACCGATGTCAATACCAATGTTTCGGCCTTAGTTTCCATTCTGATTTCCAGACACTGGTTGGCAACCGGTGGTTACGTGATCATAGAACCCTGAAACTACATCCCTCCTATTCTTCCAATAAAAGTTTTGCAGAACACTATACTTATCACCCTGGACTAACCCTAACCTTCTACCTACCCCTTTTCGTTCTCCTAAGAAATAAGGGTGTCAAAAATTGGTGGTTTCCACCGGGGCTTGAACCAGGGATCTCTCACATCCCAATCCCATGTCCACCTATAGCCACCCAGGTGGCGCTGCCTAGGCAATGATTTTGTGCCCATATAGGACGTATCCGGACTTAGAGCTCTAGGACTAAAATCCGATAAAACATAATTTTGAGAAATGTCAAGCATAAAATGGCATCATCAAATTTATTCAAAGCATATCTCGAAACATTTTTAAATCAAGTTTCCCCTTTTCTATATATTCTTATCTTATATAATAAACCCCTGCGAACAATTTTCGTATTACAAAAGAGATGCGCAAGACTGAACACGACAAAAGAATCAATTTGTCATGTGAGTGCAAGAAAGTTGTATCTGCAATAGCTGCCATTTGTCATTCATTTGGATTGCACACTGCACAATATCAAGTCTTGGGTCAGTGGCTCTTGATATAAGACGGACATTTTGGTGGATTTTTCACATTCTAGTGACAAGATGTTAAATAAATATAACTTAAGGCAGCTATTGCAGATACGACTTTCTTGCACTCACATGACAAATTATGATAACCGCTGTATAAGACAACCTCACAAAACCCACAAAGCAACATGCATTGAGTGGAAAGTTTATTCAAGTTTCCTTGCCACAGTGACAACAAATATGAAATAATAATATCATTGAGACTTGCTATCTGAGGGGGTACTCAATATGTGACCATCCACCACAAACCTCCCGTAAAGTTGGCCACAGGTCAAATCTGTTTTATCACAGATTTAAAAAAGAACACATCTTCAGCTTTAAAGTGACACTTATCACTATTTTGTCAATACGATTTATGTGTGTAGTTTGTACTGTAGCTCAGAATGAAAATGGAGACTTTACTGGCAGTTTGTGAAGAAGGGTCACATATTAATACCAACTTACACACCACGCAATACCAATTTACACACCATGCACCACAAAAAACACCCCACTTGTTGAGCAAACAATCCCCTATTGCAATCTTTTTCAATGTCACAAATAAGACTGTTAACATCTCATGAGATAAAGAATTTCATGATTTTATTCAAGAAAATAAAACAATAAGCAAATTTTACTCCGAATGACCTAAGTTTTTCTACTCTGTAACTGCAAAAATCTGTAGTTTGACTTCTGCAGTTATTCACCAAAGAAAACCTAATTTTATCACCAAAAGGACCTTTCTTCAAAGGTGGTTGATGATTCTCTTTATAACAAGTATACCCTTCCCACTACCGGCTTGACATGTAGCGATAGACTTCTCGTGATAACAAGTCAGTAATATGCTCAATGGTTTACAATGGATGGACTAGGTAGTTTTAGTTTTCCTATCTTACTATATAGATCATGTTACCATGGATCAAAAACAATGAAGGCACTTGTGATTGCATGGGGCAGTTGGGGATTTTTGGTTTCATGTTATTATTGTTAAAGGCACATCTTTATCATTGTATTATAAGGAAGAAATCTGCATCTAAATAATTCATTTTCATGTTGCCACAATCCAATCTTTCCAGAAAAGTAATATTAACCCTAACTCTCGCAAATTGAATAACTGTCCAAGTCCGAATACTTCATAACAAGAATATAACAAAATAGTCAAATTTTACTCCAAATAACCTTAAATTTTCTAATCTTTAACAGACAAATCTGTAATTTGGCTTCTGCAGTTAATATATCACCGAAGAAAACCTTACTTTATAATCGAAAGGACCCTTCTTCAAAGTAGTCTTGGTCCAAGACGGTCAGAATTAATCCATCACCTACTACCCTAGCTTTCCGCGCAGTCTACATACTATAGCTCGAAGATAAAAGTCGGCGGCGTAAGAATTGTAGGTATACGGCCCTTATTCATAGTGAGACGACAGACGGTGGACTTTCGTACGTAAATCACTGTTCGGCAGACCGTCTTGGCAAATGTGTACTTCCGGGTTTTATGTTACTCAAGAAAATGCCGTTGACTTTCCAACGGCATTCGCAGGGGGTCCCCATATTTGGTACGCTATGAATATTTATCAATAGCGATCCATATTTGGAGTATCATCAAGCAGGTCACGAGGCGAGGTCACAGCAGTCAGTTCGACAAAACAATGGAGTCGGTTTCACGGAAATATTTGCTACAATTGAATACCAATTTTGCTGGGTTTTGGTGATATTTTGATAGTCAAAATGCATTGCGAAGAAAGTTTAATGTCTGTAGAGTTGAAAGATGCAAACCGTGTAAATAACCGGGCGGAACTCGCTTTGAAAAGGTGAGTATTTTCATCGTAAAGTTGAAGGTCTAAGCTTTCCAATGGCAATGCCAAGATACCAAATCAATATTACATTGATATGGCTATTATGTAAATGTTGTCATTAT
>JXSR01S006340.1:79273-106357 GCA_000969725.1 Ophiothrix spiculata
GGACCAAATATATTTGGACATGATATAGTATGGCCGAAATAGAATTGGCCAAAAATATTTAGGCCAAAATAATTTTGGCCTAAGTGAAATTGGCCGAACTAACTTTGGCCAAAGTGTTGTATTCCCGTGTTCCCCCCGGTCTTAAATCCATCTCCTCCACATTGCTCACTTTCTGGTGGTCAGTAATGCAATCTTTACTAAGTAATCATTAGATATTAATGATTGTGGACTGACATGAAGATTACGGCCTTACTTAAAAGGCAATGCCCACAATGTTCAAGGGTTATAGAAGGATAGTGACACTGCCACTCGACTTCACAAATTTAAGAAAATAAGAGAGCCATATGGTGGCATTTCATGACATGGGTCAAAAACGAGTTACATGGTCAAAATGGTCAAAAAAACAATTGTTTGATATAATGTCAATATTATTGATCTCTTTCAATTCAAATAACTTTTTAGCCAAATATCACTTTTGTTTGGCATAATGAGCTAATTAATGGTTAATTACTCCATAGACGGCAATGCAAACTGTAATTTTCAAACGCGTTTTTCTCAAAATTGCCTGTTTTTACTAAAGCAAGTCATAAATTGGAATGATTGATGGTAAACAGTTCATTTTTTCAGGATATGTTCTAAACACTTTAATAGTTACTTTGATGCATTAAACTTGAAACAGACCCCTTAGGGTCTTGGTGTTGATGACCTTCAATTAATTAGAGGCGGGCTATACAAGGGGAGAAAATGGCGATGTTTCAAATCATTCTGTCGTAATTCTTATTTGATGCAGCTTGATCCCCTGAACATTTTGACACCAAATTTGTCAAAATCGGACAAAAAATGAGAAGGTGCTGCCCAAAAAACTGATCGAGGGGAGAGGGGGTCTGAGGAAGGTCTAAAAATGATAAATTTGCCAATTTACTGTAATTATATACCAAATTTTAGCCATGTTGGTGACTCTCTGTATGTATTTTAAGTCACGGAATCCATTTTTGAATGTTCCAGCAGTGTCAAACCTTCCAAAATGGCGATATTGTCTCAATATGGGTATCTACCGCATCCGTAGGCACCGCATCCTTAGGCACCACCACCCTTGTATTACCAAGTTCAAACCATTGTCTCTCTTAAAGTATGTAACCCATGAAGGCCAAATTACTGCCACAAATAGCAGAAAGTGTAAGCTTTCATATGAGACATTAAACAAGTCAATAGGCCAAGGAATAGTGAATTTACATCAAATTAAGTTCAAGAACCAACGAAAAAATGTAACAACACCACCTTTTTAGCATACCCACATAATGAAATGCCACCATATATAAAGTATACTTAGTAGATGATATGAGTTAACAATTCCTGATTAGATAAACTTACAATTGAGGCCCTTATATCATTTCGACGGAACTCACAATTCGAATACGCATCTGAATTTGGATACCCACATATCAGTATTTTGATACCTGTATCAAAATTAGGATATGGAGGGTATCCGAATTCTGATACGCCTGTCATTGCGCAGGTAACAAATCGATAGCGCAAGCTGGAAAGTACATGTAGAAAATCCTTCTAGCATCTCTGATAAATGTATCTGTGAAATGTCATTTCCATTTGTGCAATTCCAGCGGAACAGCTTCGAAACATGTCCTGATAGCTCCTTATCACAGAAGGTAAAATAATTTAGCCAAAACTTTCTTAGAATTTAGATGACAAATGATGATAATGTTATTGACTTTTATACATACCGGTATGGTGCGCGGCGAAACTGAATATTAATTTCAGCTGATATCCTGTTTCAGCTGTTTTTAATCCAAATTCAGATACGAGTATCAGAATTTTGATACGGAGTATCTAAATTCGGATACGTATCCGAATTGTGAGGTCCGCCGAACTGATATGTTGTTAAACTTCAACAAAATAGGCAAAATCGGTAAACAAAACATGGACATGTTGTCTAAGTTGCAATCAATATCCCCTACTTGTAACAACAGTCTCACACTCTGCCAATCCAGCGTTATTCAAAATGTACAATCTTGATTGACTACGTCTACGATATTGAAAGGACAAACAGGACCCGTGGGCCAAAATAAAGCTTTCTGAAATGTAATCAGTGAGCAACCAATAATAGAGTCAATAACACTGGCGTAAGTTTGAAAGAGGGGCAAAGAAATGTTTGGTGAAACTCAAATCGGCATCATCCTGCCACCTCAAAACACTTATTGATTTGTTACTTCGATTACAATCCAAACAATTTCGCTAGCTATCACTAAACTTCATAGCTGGTGGGCGCTTATCGACAACATCCCTTATTCATGAATGAATGTGTTTGTGTGTGACCTCCATTTACTGTGGCATTCACCCATCGTCCTCTACAAAAGCAATATTGGATACTTTTGTATATTGGAAAATGACCGTGATTAAATTCTCCTCGTTTTTATTAGATTGCCAATAGTTTCACTTTGTGTTTACATAAAAAGACCAAAGTTCTATGGGCTTCAATTGAAACATATGTAATCCATTACCTTTTCAAAGGACAATAGAAGAAAGTTCAGTTTTATTCTTCTCAATCCCAATTTTTTTTTTCCACTTCCATCAATGTATTTGTTATGTCAATTTCTAGAACTACTTTTGAAAAAGTGTTTCTGGATATCAGCATTTCAAAAAGAGCAGTCTCGTTTTTACCAAACTAATTTTTAACCTCTTTGACTTTATGTACAGTTTCTTTTTAAAATGATCAATTATTTTAGTTTTTCTCATATTTTTGTGTATAAAGTGCTTTCTCATGTCACATAATGGTTCATAATGCAACTTTGAGGGAGGATCATGGTGCACAGTCAAATATATAAGAAACAAGCGATTCTCATCGTTGATAAATCACAAAAAAATCTTCACTCGGCGCTCGAAGAAAAAATTAGTACACATGCTCGTCAGAAAATTTGCTTCCAAGGCTTCCAATGTACTATTCATGTTTTCTAATGCAGGAAATATTGTGTTGTTACACAGTTAAGGATCCATTTCAGTGTGTTACGCCATTAATGGGTCAAATGTCCATTACGACATTTAAGTGTCAATTTTTAGCGTATTATGACATCGCGACATTTAGGGGTATGATTTTGAATATTTTACGACATTAAGGGTTGGAATTTGCTGTACATGATTTCGACATTTAGGGTCCTATCTTGAGGTGCTCTGACGAGCATGCGTACCACTTCTTCTTCTTCGAGACCCCCTAGGACATTGGTACATCTACAAATCGTCATGTGAGTGAAAGAAAGTTGCATCTGCAACAGTTGCCATACGTTATATTTATCTAATACCTTCGCTGGAATGCGAAAATACTTCAAAATGTCCCCATCATATGTCAGCGGCCCCTGAAATTATTTCTTCAGGTCATCTGAACAACCATTTCAAGAGTCAAGACTGAACATTTCCAGTGTGAAATGCAAGTTTATGAAAAATGGCAGCTATTACAAATATGACTTTCTTCACTCACATGACAAAATGTCACTGACCTGATTCAAACCCTGTGATACAAAGAAACTTGCTAAATGCAAAGACTTGGATCATCTAATACCCTTTCAATTTACATAGAATTTAACTTCAACACAGAATACGGGGTCTTTTACATCGTCAGATATTGATGCTTGCTTACAAAGTTTTGGTGAACCTCTTAGTCATTACCCATCATAGGAGTTCAAATTGAGTTGTAATGTAAATGGAACAGTCTTTGCATCTCTCTTTTGAAGTGATTGATTGGGTCACGTCAATTGTTATATATGTGGTGAGGGGATTGCCACAAATTACTTTTCCTCATAAGTCTGTTATCTTCCCAGCATTAAAGAATGCCAGTATCCTTTTGGCTCAAAAGGAGCTGATGAGGGCTACACCTGCTGCCCACCAGAATCGAACCCACAACTCTCAAAACAAATTGATTACGCTTACATAGCTTTGCTATGTGTGACCCATATGACGGAAGCTCACAATAAATCAGAGTTGCATAACTTGACATCATGGAGAAATTATGCATAGTTTGTCCATTTTGACAACCAGAAAAGTTGAAGAAAGTGGATATTTTCATAAGTATTGGACCCAATCCATCTTAAAATTGACCTACATTCCAAATAGCCTATACTTTTTACCTGAAGGAAATAAAATTTAGCATGAGAATGCATTTTTTTCTTTATTAGTAAATAAAAAACACTTTTATTCAAAATCAAAATCTGAAGCAATGAGATATAATAGGTACAAGATACCACAGACAAGATCACAGAGCCAGCCTCTTGAAGTTTTTTTCATCAGTGATAAATTGTCAGGCCACATCAACATCATCACAATTGAGGAAGGCATCACTTGACCCGTTTCTAGTTTTTGTCTGGGAGGGAGTTATGTTTGCCATTTAATTTCCGGTTGATATGGTAAGTGCAATATAAAACGGGAACATGGTCCAGTTCTGGTGGGGTCTCATTTGGGTTTTGTGTAGATCTGAAAACCTTTTTGACTTGAAACCACATAGGTCTATGGAAGGAAAAATTATTCTTATAGGAATTTATGCAAATATGTAGTGGTGAAATATGCCCAAAATACAAAATCTAACAATTAACTTTCAATTTTGGCTCATTTCATCATCACTGACTATTCACATAACTTCCAATACACAGGGTAGCCATTTAGGTACGGGAAAAATAGGAAATTAGTCTCGATCGGATGCTAATTTCAAGCGGAGGGAGAAAAGCTTTTCTATTTTATGAATTTTTATGAAACTTTCTATTGCTTTAATAAAAGAACTCTTAAATTTCTGAAATTCTGATTAAAAAAAAGGAAAAATTATCCAAATGACTAAAAAATAGGAATTCCTACTAAAGTAGGAAAATTTGCATCCTTGAATACAAAGACTACCACATGATATTTCCTCTTTATTAAATCTATGTGGCGCCAAGTCACAAGGTCTTCTTACATCCACAAAAAACCCAAATGAGACCCCATCAGAAACTAGACCATGTTCCCATTCTATACCACACTCACTATATCAACTGACATAGGAAATTAAATGGCAAACATAACTCCCTCCCAGACAAAAAACTAGAAACGGGTCAAGTGATGCCTTCCTCAATTGTGTTGATGTTGATGAGGCCTGATGATTTATCACTGATGAAAAAAACTTACAAGATGCTGGCTCTGTGGTCTATCACAGTCATCTTATTGTTTAGGATTTACTGATTAAGAAAAAATGTTAATTATATACTAAAAAGAAAATGTGAAAATGTATTTTAATGCTAAGTGTCCCTTTAGTTTTATATGTGGTGGTTTTAAAGAGTATGGACTCACCAAAGCTAAATTTATGTCAAGTAAGCAATCAGTGTTTGAAAAAGTTTAAGACCAAATGTGACAGCTCATCTCGTACAGACCATAAATGCAGCCTCTTGTCATTTTCACTTTCTTAAACATTGGCAAAAGTCGATGTACTCAGGATTAAAATGACACCTCATTGAACTTCACTCTGTTTCCAGAAGTCAAGTTATGGTCCAGCAAAGGTTGTCAGGGAGTAAAAGGTGAAACTGAGTTAAATGTGTATGTTTCCTGTTGATTGTATTGAGAACATACAGATATTATATTTCATACTTATCATTTTTTGAGACAAAACTTTGCAGGTGTTTTAAAGTAAGCATACGGATTGCGAATCTGTTAAAGAATCAATTTCAGCAAATTACGACCTTTGCATATATTTTCACCTGTAGGACAAAATGAAGTTTCCTGTATTTAAGGCTGCATAGAGGTGAATATGAATGAACACAAATATTCTGTGTTTGGAGTTGAATTCTAGGTAAATTGAAAGGGTTTTAGATGATCTAAGTCTTTGTATTTGGCAAGTTTCATTATATCCCAGGTTTTGAATCAGGCCGATTACTTTTGTATACATACCTAAGTAGGTCAGTATTTAATGATATTTTGTAAATGCTTTTATTACATTTGTATTTGGGTTGCAAACGTAAAAGGTGTTTTTGAAATGGATACTTTTGATTGCTTTCATGACCAGTATGTAAAGTGCCAAATCGTTTGCGATAAACTCAGTGGAAATTTAAACTATTTGAAATCTTACATTTCAGATGTAATTCCATTTTAGCAATGTAGAAGTGTTTGAAGTTCATGGTTTAGGCAGAAAAAAATTATCTTAAACAATATAATTTCTGATTGGACATAAGTGACCCGTCATATCAAAAGGTACCTTAAGGGTGGCAAAATCAAAATCAATTTTTTGGTCTAATCTTAAAGCTGAGACTTCAAGCTTTAAAATGACACCTTCTTTTTGTTTTTAGGATGTACGGTTGCAAAGTTATAGTCAAATCTATGAAAGGCATATGGCTGAGTCGGAAAAGGGTAATTCTGATAAAATCGTGTTGAAAGTTTGTGTACTCAAATTTACCTATTTTGTTCTGCACATAAATAGTGCTTCACTTAATCTCCATAGCAACGGGTAGTTACCAAAGTCGCATCATCACCAAATTTTGCACACATGTTGAGTAAGTCATACCCTTCAAATTCATTAATTTTGTTTTGAAAAAAAATCAATCAATAAATAAATTAATTATTAATTTTGATTATTAGAACCTTTAATCCACGATTTCGAGTAAATCTTGGATGGAGAGGGGATTTTTATCTTGGATTTTTACACCTTTTTCTAAGGTTTTGGGTTTTGGAACCTGATTGATGTGATTATATACACTCCAATGGTAACGTTTCCTATAAAATTAGAAATTCGACCTTGGACGCGATTTTTGACTATGCTCAGCTTCAATGGCCTGTATCTCGTAATATACTATGCCGGTATTAAGGGACCTATCGATATGACGGGTTACATATACAACGATGCAACATTTTATTGATTGCATTTATCTACAGAAGATAATCAGTTCATTTCTATAGGAAGGTATGAATTTTACTGAGTCAGTACGTTGTAAGCAATTGTCAAACATATGGAATATTTGATCTCACTGATACATTAGTTGGCATTTTAGTCAATATTTCTGAGACTTTTATTACAATTATATATGAATGTAATTTTGAGAAAATCAAGTTAAATAACCTGGCTTTTGTAAAGAATTCTAAAATTTCCCGAAAAATATGAATTTCTTTATTAAGAATCAGCAACATTTTACTGGTTTATGTCTTACTATGTCATTTTGAGGTTTCTTATTTCTATGTGCAAAATAAGGTAAGTCAGTTCTTTTCTCATAAGCATTGGAAGGTACAATTTACTTAACCCTAACACTTATGACCACTTCTTAGTTTAAAAATATCTTCTCGGAAATCAAGAAGTCAAAAATTACGGATTTTCACCTGGATTTGAACCCGCAACCTCCCACTTCCCGATCCATCTATCACTATGTCAAGCCACTGAGCAGGCGCTGCCTGCCATGGCTGCGATTTTGTGGTCATAGCTAACTGGGGTCTATGATGTTTTTGGACTTAGGCGAATTTCTTAACTTTGTTGAATGGGATATTGTGAGATTCAGTGGTATTAGGGTTAGGGAATATATTTTATTCTGAGTGGTTGATTATAATATCATATAGTGATTCGTTAATCATAAATATGCATTACATGTGAACAAAATACAAAAGAATAAACTGAAATTGCTTGACATAATTTTGAATTAATCGTTCGAGATCAATTTTGCAATCCAAAAGATAACCTTATTTGTTTCCAAGCACAAGCAAATTAATTTTTTTCTTGGGATGGGTTACTCTGAGCCCGTGTTCTAAGCTGATTGTCTTTTTAACAGACATTTCTTATTTCTATTTCTCCCTCGAAGAGATGATGGATTGCACATGTTGCAATGCAAGCCTATAGAGCTTTGGTCTTTTTGTAAACACTAAGTGAAACCATAGGCAATCTAATAAAAACGAGGAGAATTTAATCATGGCCATTTTCCAATATACACAAGTATCCAATATTGCTTTTGTTGGAAACGATGGGTGAATGCCACAGTAAATGGAGGTCACACACAAACGCATTCATTCATGAATAAGGGATGTTGTCGATAAGCGCCCTCGAGCTGTGAAGTTTAGTGATAGCTAGCGAAATGTTTGGATTGTAATCAAAGTAACAAATCAATAAGTGTTTTGAGGCGGCAGGATGATGCCGATTTGAGTTTCACTGAACATTTCTTTGCCCCTCTTACAAACTTACGCCAGTGTTATTGACTCTATTATTGGTTGCTCACTGATTACATTTCAGAAAGCTTTAATTTGGCTTAAGGGTCCTGTTTGTCCTTTCAATATCGTAGACGTAGTCAATCAAGATTGTACATTTTGAATAACGCTGGATTGGCAGAGTGTGAGACTGTTGTTACAAGTAGGCGATATTGATTGCAACTTTGTAAACATGCCAATGTTTTGTTTACCGATTTTACCTATTTTGTTGATTTTTAATGATTTGTAAGGGCCTCAATTGTAAGCTTACTTCATCTTAAAGCCTCGATTGTAAGCTTACTCCATCTACGACATTCACAACATGGCTTTATTTTCTTAGTGTCACTGTCCTTCTATAACCCTCTACTTAAAACATGTGCATTGCTATTTGTATGGTCATAATCTTCTTGTCCGTTCTCGTTCATTAATATCTAATGATAACTTACTAAAAGATTGCATTACTGACCAAATGAAAATGTAAGAGGGTAGGGATTTAAGATGGATATGTGATTGATAAGGGCAGGGACATAGAATTAATGAGAAATCTTGGACCCTGATAATTAGTTCTGTCTTTCTAATTACTTTGATTTTCAATTGAACTGGAAGAATATTACTTTGATGGATGCACTGCGAAAGACACAAGTACAGTATGTCTTGTAGTCCTCACGCAGATGTTAACTTAAAGGAATAATTACTATGCTATCCTCAAGTGGAAGTTCTGAAAAAATTGAGTCGGTCAGTCAGAAAATAAAATTTTTAAAAGCACTTAAAGTGTCAAATTTGGGTGCATTTCCCACTATTTTCTAAATATTCTCTCTCAAAAAAAACACCCAAATCTGAGCAAAATTAGGTACCTTCCCCACCCTAATATTGTTTTAATTTTTGATTAGAGTCGGTCACTAAGGGCAACACAACTTTTTTGGCCCTATAAGATTTCCTGACACAAAGCATCCTCATTTCTTTTTTAATTTCTGATTTGTGCATCAATGGAAAATTTTATTTAACTCTATAGCTACAAAGCAGTAATTTTTGTTGATTCAAATGATAATCTCAAATATTTTGATATAGGCAATGAACATGACAATGAAATTTTATATGCTGCCATGCCCACAAACGATACCAAAATCTTAATGTTTGTTAAAAAGTTTGTGGAAAATGGACTTTTCCAATAAATGGTTATTTAAAGATTCCGGATCTGGCTAAACCAAAAGACCCTACATCTCCTTGCAGCATGGTGTTTTATTAAGCACAAAAGACTTACGGCAAGATGGTATTCAGTAGTGTAATAGCAAACCACTTTAAGACAATGTTGAGTAACGTTATAGTGTAGAAACATCGATTAGGCAACGAGAAAAAAAACTGTTTTACGGGCCTGACTGACCCTAAATTTGCGTTTTGGAAGAATTTTGTTCCCTTTTTTAGTTTTGAAAAACCAGAATCTTGTAAAATCAGTTGTTTTTGGCCAAAATTTTCAAATTTTGGTAGAAAATTTCTTTGTAAAATTTTTTAATTTTTCTCCCATTTTTCAGATTTTTGGGTTATTTTGGGCAAAAAAAAATTTTTTAGAAAAAAAAAATTCCATAACCGACCGACCCTACTTGAAAGATCCACCCGCCAGTAAAACAAGATTCTTTTTTCGTAGCCTTATTGGATTCTGTCGATGAGTACAAGCTTATCAACTCCGGTTTTAATTAATTTCCCTTGTATGTTTAGGACTCCAATATTTACTTTTCAAGATATTCAAAACAAACGATAAGCCCAATCATTTTTAACTTGCCACCATGAAATATGCAGCCATAAGATTTGCAGCTTTTTAGGACCTACAAATTAGTGGGGCCCTATTTCAAACAAGTTACTATTTTATTCTAAGAAAATCAATGTCATATTTTTCCTGCTTTTCTCCTGTATCTGCAATTCTGCCTGATTCCTGTATGATTTAATCTTCATTGCTTGGCTAACCCTAGCGCATCAGGGAAGCTGTTAGGAAACGTTATAATAGAACAGGTTGACTCTGTTAAAAATCTAGCTCACATCGAATGATTTTCACATACAATGGCCTACGTCATTAACATTTTTACAACTTAGGCCTACCAGAGCATATAAATTATTAGTATCAAGACCAATGTCTCTGTGGGACAATATGTAGGCCTATATAGAACTCCTACAAAAACCATTTGCATAGTTTGTAACCTATCTTGTAAGGTAAGCAGGTCAAGTTTAACGCATCTCAGCAGTAGGGCCAATAAATAAAAGATACCATTTAACTTACTATTCATTATCATTGATTAAGGCCAAAGGTTACTTAATTTGTTACAAGTAATTTCAGCTGCCAACTCAACATGCGGTACCAACATACCAGCGATCTGGTTTGTAGTCCATGCTCAAAGGTAACATGTGATGACTCACCCCGAAAAGGGGGACTTTGCGACAGAACATTTTTCGAGAAACTGATGAAAACAAGCAGCGAAAAATAAAGAAAATAATAAGAATTTCCAGCAGATTTTCTGTTGTAAAATTTGGTCGCCTTGATCAATTTCAACAAGTAAGATGTAATTTTAAAGCTTAGACAATGCTGTAACAGATGAAATGATAAAATCAAAATTGATATCATCTGCAAAGTCCCCCCTTTCGGGGTGAGCCATCACATATGTCAAGAGTGCCTTTCTGTTGCATTTTGAAGATCTAGTTTATTTCACACAAGGATTTCAACATTTTCCAATTGGAGATGGAAGAGAACAAAATGTACACTAGAATGCTTGCTCATTTTGGGGTTTAAAAATAGGACGCCTCTCCCGAATTAGATCAAAAGTGTTCACCTGCACAATTATAATTCTATTTGTCAATATTCCAGTGCAGTGAGCAGGGTATAATTCGGGGGTTGAGAGCCAAAAGGCCGTATTGGCAAAATCAATCAATCAATCAGTCAATCAATAAAGAGCCACAAGGCTGTATTTGCACATGCAAATACAGCCTTGTGGCTCTCAACCCTCAGATTTAAGACCCCAATGCCCCTACCAGTTGCCTTGATGCCTTATGATTTAACAAAGGTTATTACATTAAATGATATTCTTTAACATGTAATTGCCTACTAAAGTAGCATGCTCTTTCAAAAATAGTGTGCCCTTTCAAAATTGTCTTGAAATGGAATGCCCTTCAGAATCCTTCAATTATACTCTGGCAGTGGGTATTTCTGGCCATAACTTCTTCTTGAGGTCAGAAAGTTTGGTGATGGCAGGCCTTAAATTTTGAGTGTCTATAAGTTCTGGATATAAGCATATTTGATCACAATAGTAGTTTTGTGTTTCCAATCCTTAAATCTTAAGTTACTAAAGCAAAGACCCTTCAAGGCCTATTGTTCATAAGGCTTTTTAATGAGTTTACATGTAATATTATCAAAATGATTTCCTTTTGGGTTTCCTGGGCAATATACCACATTCACAAGATAACGCCATAATCTGTCCTACATCTATATATTGTTTAACCCTAACCGTACTGAGCAATTCTCCGTTTAAAAACTATCTCCTCGGAAATCTGCACGTTAAAAATGGCGGGTTTCCACCTGGATTCGAACCCGGGACCTCTCGATTCCCAACCCAACTGTCACTATGTCAAGACACCGAGCACGCGCTGATGGCAGCGATTTCGTGACCATTGCTAACTCCGGTCTATGACGTATTTTTGGACTTAGGCGATTTTCCTACCTACGTGGATTGTGATTTTTTATGATTTTCTACACTAACCCTAACCGTACTATCTCCTCGGAAATCTGCACGTTAAAAAAGGCGGGTTTCCACCTGGAATCGAAACCTGATTTTCCTACCTACGTGGATTGTGATTTTTTGTGATTTTGTACGGTTAGGGTTAGTAGACAACCAACATTATCTCCAATGCTTAAACAGTGACCGCTCTATCCATGTTACCAATACATCAACTGACCGCCTGTTGGGGCTGGTATTGGCAAGAATTTTACTGTTGTCAATGCAACAAAGGCAATTGGAATTATACCCTTTCACTTTGATCCGGCTCTGAAAAAATATAACCACGGACGGAGCAATCACAGTTTTTGTCAAGGAAACAACGAGATGTGGTCCGACCAGGGTTATCAAAGAAATCCATCAAAAAATTTTACACACTTTTGGTACACAAAACCAAACATCACCAAAAAATTTATACTCAACTTTTAAAATATGACTAGATATACCCTAATCGCTATCTAAAGTGTCTTCAAAATTTTGCTCTCACCATACCACTTATTATATCTTTAAAGATGGCACTAACCAGCTTATCATAAGCTCTGTAAGCTTAACCCTCCAGTGCAATGCCTCAAGGGACAGATTACATTTTGATCATGTTTCCCAACTAGGAAAACCAAAATAGCTTCAAATGTTCTCATTTCTGAGCCCTAAATCTAGAACTTACCCAGCATGTTATCGTCAATGTGAACATTTTCACGCTCAGTAATTTTCGTACGCATAACTTTGAATAATTTTCGAGCGTTTTAATTTTCACGCTTGTGAATTTGTTAAGGAGTGGTGATGTATACACACCATTTTTCGAGCAGCATTTATTTTCGTGCACGGTAAATAAAGCGCGAAGAGCGTGAAAATAAATGTTATGCGAAATATACCACTTTTAGCAGTGGTAGTGCCTGGGAATTTTGTGATGTGGACCACTTTATTTGGTAAGTTTTAAAATCTCCTTTTGAGCCATTTAAGTCAACGACCTACATCATCTGAACAGTAAGCAAAATCGGGGTGCTAAATTCTCACAACAATTTGTACAGTGAAGGACGCATCATTAGATTTTCCAGGGGGGAGCAGGAAGTTGGGTTCGGGTTGAATTTTTTCCCTGGAAATTACTGTTTTTCTGCCTATCCCATGTTCAGGTGGAATTTTTTCTTCTGCCTGTGGAGGTGGAATTTTTTTTTCTCAAAAAAACTTCTTGTTCCCCCTGGAAATCTAATGGTGTGCCCCTATAAAACTCCTGTTCCCTCCAAAGGGGGTTAAAATGAGACTTGTGCAAAAACAACTTGTGTTGTGCTACTGTGTGCTCTCTGGAATAGTGCATGATGGGAACTGAGGAGGAGAAAGTTTAAAATATACTTACGCTTACTGGAGAACCTGAATCCCAAAACAAGATCTGAAATGTACAAAAAAAAAGAGTACATAAGTATGATGTTACTACGTTCATGGCATATTGACAAAAAGAAGTATCGAATTAATCTTAGCGCACAAAAGAGACCTGTCAATCAAAGTATGGGATTGTCTTCAATGAGGAAAATCAAAAGCAAAGTACCAGGGCCTTTTGCTTTTGCTCATATTAATAAAAAAGAATTGTCATGGACTGCAAACTCTCAAGTGGCCTATATGAACTCCAGTGAATGGAATCAGTAACTGGTTAACATAATATCTAATGTACTCGTATTTACAAAACATTTGAACTAAATTTCTAAAACCAAAAAAATAAATTGTTTGTGAAAAAATTAAAATTTTGGGTCGGTCGGTCGGTTGATCTTTTTTTCTCTTCACATATATTTTAAAGAATGTCATTCCATGGATTTTATTGTGAATACCAAGCAATGCAGGGCTTAATTAAAGATTGTGAGTCATTAATTAGAGGAAATATGCATTTTATACTGCTAAATGTGACTTTATACTGCTAAAGTTTATTTTTTTCATCAAAAATATTGAGTTTTCATATTTTACATGTTTGAAGAAAAACAAAACTAAAATACCCGTCCCAAATTTTTGGCGTTTTAGGGTCGATCGCGGAGGGCAAACAAACATTTTTTTTAGGCCTAATATTGCAAAGTAACAAAACTCACACATTTTGAAACTGATAATACTAATAGCTTGACTTTGATATTCTGAACTAAGTCAGTTCCTTTTCCCATCATAAGCTAGAAATGTGGAAGCAACTGTAAATAAAACAAATTAAAACTTGCAATCGCCTTTTGGTTTTCATGTTTGAATTGTGTAATAAAAAAACCTCACAAGTTCAACGAACCTGTGACATTTCACTGCTAATTTTAACCAGGAATTCTCCATTTTCAAATAATGCTGATTCAGTGTATACCTTTAAGATAGTGCAGGGTAGTGTAAAATTGCTGATTTTAGCGAGCACTGTGAAATTAAACTGCTTTATTGTATTAAGCAGTCTGCGATGTCAATTTGCTGTGGGCGCCTAGTATTCAAGCAGAGATATACGTTTAGCGAATTGATGGCCACGTTTCGTTGCCCCGTCACTCAAATAGTGGATAAATCAAGAAACTTTACACATGGATGCACTGTGTAATTAAACCTATGGGAGGGGAAGAGCTACCTAAAGCAAATAAATCACACTTTGAAATTAGTTATTTAATCAATCGGGTAGGTGTGTTAGTTTTTAAAGTTCAAATTTACTTCAACATTTTGGTGCATTTACTTAAATTCAGGGTTCGTACACCTTGGAGCCTTTAAAATTCAAGGACTTTTCAATGACTTTCAAGGTCCAAAAGCATGATTTTCAAGGACTTACCACAGCATAATTTGCAGTATGCTGAACTCTTGTTCCTGCCGACATCAATCCACTCGCTGAATTTGGGATCAGTTAGCCATAAATTATCAATTTTCAAGGACTTTCAAGGACTCTGTGCAAATTTCCAGGACTTTCAAGGCCTTGAAAAGGTGTATTCAAATTCAAGGATTTTCAAGGACTCTCAAGGACCGTACGAACCCTGTAAATTGTTAAGTCCACCTTTGTGCAATTCTCAAAATACCTATTACTTAACTTTTGTGAAAGTTTGCATATTTAATTCAGCACATTTAAAGTAGTTGCCCCTCACACATGCTAGTAATGAAGACAGTATAGATGTCTAAATTAAACATAGTCTAAAATATTGTAAATGGGAATATTTTCGCAAAACCAGACAATCACGACCTTTTTCATGCGTGTTAAATTAGCGTTTTAAAGCTTCATTACATAGACCTACACATAAAATTAATGTATTCGCGGGGCGTTATATTCGCGGTTAAATGTCGATTCGCGAAATTTGCGAAAATTAAAACCCTCGCGACAATAACCCTGTGTACAGTCATGTTACAAATACGGCATCTTGGAGCAATTTTAAATCAAAATTGAAAACATACCTACTAATAAATTGATGCAATGCAGATGCATTCAAACTCTACATCTTGAATTTTCGAATGACACTTTATTTTTTGCCTAGATTTGCAAAGCGTCTGAGAACCTGGTACGCTATTATTATTATTATTAGCCATAACTTGCTGGATAAGGAAATGACAAAAAATCCATGTTTAGTCAATTTAATTTTGTTACTGATTCCAACCAAGAAGATCTGCCATCCGTTGTCATTACAAAACCCAACTCAAGCACAGACCCGACTCAAGTTTATCATTACATATATAAATTCTGCCAGCACCTCGCATCTAACAATTTCCAATTTAACAAATTGAACGCATCAGATTTCTCACTTATGAAAATTGACATCCAAATATTGTCGCAACACCAATCAATTTACAGGTTGTTCTATATTTTGACCACTGGATCTCCACTTTGGGTCAAATTTCCAATTTTTACATATTGGTAATAGTATTCCACTTTAATATATCATAACAGACCAGCCTAGATGCTTCAAATAGAAAAAAATGTCACAACAAAATATATATCATAGGTCATGCTATGGGAAAGTGAATATTGATAAGTCATATTTCACCAGCAAATGTGTTTCAAAACAAAACATGAAATTTTGCATTATGTCTAGTAAATGTTGGCATTTTTTCCTCATGAAATGTTATAATAAGCAATAAATCTACAAAGTGTTACTACATGCTACCATAGTGGTGCCAATAACTTGTCAAATTTAAGCTCTGTAACCCAAGCTCAGCAACATTTCTCAACTACTGCAGAAATTGTCATGCAGATATTGCTGCAGGCTCGCATCAGGTCTTGAGACTACTCGAGTAGTCCTCATAACTCACCAAATTCAAACTCTCTAATCAAGCGCGCCCTATTTTCTCACCCATTTCAGAAATTGATGTTGTGATGTTGCTGCAAACTCACATGAGGTCACGCGGCCAACACTATGCCATATCAACCCAGATTTTATGAATGAGCCAGAGAAATTGTTGGCTTTAGCTTCATTAACCAATTATGTGATCACATCCTCCGCTCCAACATATAAAATTAAATCCAGCTTCAGACAGAATCTTGACAAATTTTTGTTGATGTCTGGTTTTCTTAAGATGCACTTCCTTCTGTTCAAAGAAAGAGGTCAAGTGTTACGGGGACAGCTCGCTAGTCCAAATTTTAAAATAGGCTCACTAGTCTGAATTTAGAAATAGGCTCGCTAATCCGAAGTTAAAAAACAGCTCGCTAGTACAAATTTTATTAACAGCTTGCTAGTTAAATTAAATGTATATTTCTTATACTGACTTAGCCAGCTGTTTTCAAAACTTGCACTAACGAGCCTATTTCTAAACTCGGACTAGCGAGCCTATTTAAAAATTCGGACTAGCGAGCCTATTTTCAAATTCGGACTTACGAGCTGTTTCTTAAATTCAGACTGGCGAGCCGTTTCTAAAATTCAGACTGGCGAGCCGTTTCTAAAATTCGGACTGGCAAGCCGTTTTTCAAATTCGGACTAGCGAGCTGTTTTAACAATTCGGACTGACGAGCCTTCGGACTAGCGAGCTGGTTTTTTTTTTTGGACTAGCAAGCCTTTGGACTAGCAGGCTTTTGGACTAGAGAGTCGTCGGACTGGCGAGCAGACCCTAGTGATACCGTGTACCAAAATCAGCAAATCTCCTCTCGTCATGTTGTTGATTTTCACAGGATTTTATAAAATCAAATAACATCTTATCCTCAAAATCAATCTATTTCAAATCTACTCTTAATATTTTCCCTCAAATATAATTTGACCAAGTCACTTTTATTAAAAAATTTATCTACTTAATTTTCTGAACTGTTAACATTTTCAGAACGGCATGGCAAATTTTTGCTTCTCAATCCCACAAATTAAATTACAATTGAACGCACGTCGTTAGTATCTTCATGCAAATCCAAATTGCAATAATACCTGATTTACTTGCTCCAGAATTCACTCGCTAGGATCACTTGGGGGTTGAAAGCCAACTTGTGATTTACCGATTGCAATTAACGAGAGTGAACGTGTCCGAGCCACATGTCACGGCCGATGAGAGATTGAATATTCTGGTAAGATTAACTCCAATACTCATCACTTAATCATTTTTTAATACCTACATCTGTCTTTTTGCTTTAGAATACTAGTAGCACGATTCACTTATCTCTCATTTGCTATTTTGCACATATTACACAACTTTTAAATTTGATAAAATTGCAATAATTATTATCAATTCATATACAAATTACACAAAAATTAAATTCACCTATCTATAAAAATAATTAAAAAAAACCCAATCTATTTACAAAATTCAGATCTCTAAAATCAAAACATGATGGCTACCAATTGATTGATTAGAAAATAAGATAAAAGAACAGATTTAGTCAACAACAGATAATTGACTAAATTGAAAGTAGTAAAATTACCTTTTCCAGCTTTGGGCCAATTCCACAGAAAATGAAACTTGTTTTGACTTGAAGCAAAAATCAGCTTTTTTATTCGACCATATGTCATGCAGGTTTTTCAGTCATACAATTGTTGCTTGGTATGTGAGAAGTATTTCCCAAATAGAAATTGTTAAGTTTTTATATCCGTGCATGAATGAGCACATGTTTTAGTTCAAAAATGTCGCAAATGTTACCAAAAGTTATACCAAAATGTCACAAACGTTACCAAACCAAAACAATGCATTTAAAGAAATCTTGACGATAGAATTTCTTACTGCTTTATATCATCATATGT
The DNA here is from genome assembly GCA_000969725.1 of Ophiothrix spiculata. Classification (NCBI taxonomy): domain Eukaryota; kingdom Metazoa; phylum Echinodermata; class Ophiuroidea; order Amphilepidida; family Ophiotrichidae; genus Ophiothrix; species Ophiothrix spiculata. The sequence goes on from JXSR01S006340.1 coordinate 97,338, forward strand.
GTAAAGCACAATACAAAATTCACCAACATATCAGAGATTTTTTACTTTTAAGTCAAAAAGTCACTTTTAAGGCAAAAAACTACTTCAATGCGATGTCACAAACGTTACCGAACGTTACATGATCTTCATTCAGGATTTTCAGACACCTACATGTGTTGACCCAACCAGTGAGCACTATTATCCACAACAAACTCGTGGATATAATGTCTATGTTAGATTGTGAAGCCATTTAAAAGTGAAATTTTTAACTTTTTTGGTCACAAACGTTACTTTGGTATCGCCCTTCGGCATCTTAGCAAATGAAACAAGAGGTCAGGTTAAACATGGTTAAACTCAATGCATTTCTTAACAAATATAACAGGCCCTTCAGAATACACACTACTAAACCAACATGTAAAAACGATAATGGTTTTGTCAATTACTCATTAGACTCTATAGAACAAAAAAGTTGAATATTTGAAATAAAAAAGTTGGGAATTTGAATTGAAACCACAGTTGTGTCTAGAGGGTTTCCTCGGGCCAGAAAATGGGTTTGCCTTTTTGTCAAAGAACAGGATCTTGCGCTTGGCTTTGCACACTGATGAAGCTTAATTAATGGCAATTATGTGCAATTCTGCAAGTTTTCAAATGTGAATGTTCTATGCACCCACTAATATAAATTTATATCCAAGCTGTACATAAAATGTAATTTTCAGAAAATGTGTTGCTTTGAAAATTACTTAACTGTCAATGTTCATCTTCAATTTGTCAAGCTGTTAATTGCATTTCAAATTGGATAAATTTGTACAATTTTGGATAAGGCATTGAAAAAGGATCAACAACCCTCTTTCTTAAATAGCAGGAGCCTGAATAATGCTTCCTAAACTAAAGTTGACCATTTTCACAAGACCCAATCGAAACAGATGCCTAAATCTTAGAAACTGTGTTTAAACTTGTTGAAATTACACCAACATTATTCAACAATGTTTTATATTTATCTCAAAATCTATACCAAGTAAATAATGTTCCCAGAACATTCTCATTCGAATCAACAGTAAAAAGTACAAAGTTGACAAAATCACACAAAAATCAGTCCTGACATGTTGTTTTTGTATCTAGTTTTAAAGCCTTTGATTCAGTGGTAAAGTCAAAGCTACAAAGTACCCTGGAGTGGTGCCCTTAAAGTTCAAACAACCTTCCAAAATGTATCTCTACTACTCTGCTCTTGCTCTACTATGTGTGTTTGTTTTTATTTTGAGTCAGCATTTTCGAGTTTCGAATCAACATTTTGGAGTCAAAATTTCACATTTTGGAGTTTTCAAATTAAAATTTCCCATTTTCGAGTCAGATTTCTAGATTTTCAAGTCAAAATATCACATTCTCGAGTCAAAATTTCACTTTTTTGAGTCAATCTTATAATGCATTACAATGATACTCATTTTCCGTCCATTCCTATTTACTCCCATGTCAAGTTAGCAAGCTTAGCTTCATCAAACATTTAAAAAACAAGCATTCCTCAAACATCTCTAATTTATCATTCCAACTACTTAATCATCCTTCCAAGTATAACATAATCTTTCAAAAACAACATTGACAGTCGAAGATGCACATGCATCTATAGCCAAGAAGAAAAAACGCTGGGCGGCCGGGGGGGGGGGGTTACTTTGATAAATTGTGCAGATACATGATCACATACCTATCTGCACGATATTTCATTCACATGAATGGAATCCTCTGAGATAAATTTCCACCAAATAAAACCAACTGAGCGGTTTTCAGCTATGATTTATAAAAATATCAGTCAATAAAATAAAATACAGGGGATTTATAGTGCGCTATGCCTCCAATATTTTGAGCAGCTTCCTAAGCACACTTTACAAGTGTTCGTTGATTACTGGCATAAATGAGCTCCATTGTCCACGCCAAGCATCATTTCAGGTTATGCAGCAAGGGGCTGAACCTTGATCAGCCCACATATGTACCATCGCTGCCTAGATCAGCTCTCCGAGTTTTGTACAAATTTTCACAAGATAATTAGGAGTTCCTCGTCCAAAGGAATAACGTTTTATGGCACAAGCAGGGTTCGAAATTGGTACATTCCCCACCCCAAATGAACTCATTACTATTTGAGCTAGATTGATCAAATATTCAATTCAACAAAAATCAGATCAAACAGGCAGGCACTATACCATCAGAGAGAGCAACCCCATCCCTCTTCCGACATGAAAATTGTGACAGAAACATTTGCCATTTACAACATTCTCTATCAAAATACAGCATGCGACTCACATGTCACTTTTGACATGGGCTTATATTATGAATACCAATCACATCATATTTTGTTACAAATGACATGGTTTTTCGTGCCGGGACATTATACAGGGTGTGCCAATAAAAACGCAAGATTTGAAAACAAAAATATTTAAAATATAAGCAGGCCATTTTTCTCATCAAAACATAAATGACATTAAAATAGAGCTTCTCCCCTTCATTATGCCCTTTGTTTCATCCAATTCGGATATTCCTGTCCGGAGATACAGCGTTTTCAAAATGGAGCACAAATTTCAATCTGGTCCGATTTGTGGTCATCGGATGAAGTATGTTAACCTAGGGTGATATGCATCCAAGACATTAGCCCCTATAAATTTAAACCCGCTAAACTAATTTTACAATAATTTGTAGCTCAAAGATATTATTGATCAATTATTTTCATTGAAAACAAAACAGATGATCGATTTGAAGAAATAATTATAAGCAATTATGAAATTTAGATTTAGCAGTCTCAGCTTTGCTGGTTTTATTTGTGGTACTTCAGTTAGTGTAAGCTCTAAACTAAAACAAAAAATTCAAGGGCTTTCGTATTAACCTTTTATTATAAAAATGAATAGATGCGAGACTCGAAGGCAGTAGCTGCAATTGTAATTGTTGGGGAAAATTACATTGCGTATCCAGATAAATTTTACAATCAAGGTTCACATCATGCCAGATATTCAGAAACGAACTTACATTCCGGTTTGGAGAAACTTTGAACATGAAATTTTGGATAGAAAATAATTGAAATTGTTATTTCTGGCAATTGTAAAAGTTATTCTGACATCCTTTTGGCTTGATTGGATACTTTCAATGAGCTTTTGATATAACACTAAACAAAAACTGCAGCGATAGAAGATTTCATCTGGAGATAAAGTAACTTGTCATTTAATGTTTTGATTGCCACCTACTTTTGGTTATTGATCATGGAATTGAGATCAAGAAATCGGACCAACCCAATTTTTAAGGGCTTCACAGAAGTTGTAATAACTTCATAATTAAACACTCAAATTTTACGAAACAAAATGCTATTTGAAGCTGAGATTATGTACAATAACATTTATTAATTGTTTTTATTACATGTAGCCTAAATCTCCCAGAAAAAAATCACAAAAAATCTTGCGTTTTTATTGGCACACCCTGTAGAGTAAGCTTCAGAAATAAATGTAAAATGAACTCATTTTGTGCAACATCATTTCACAGTATGCAATTTTGAGACAGCAGTTGAGTATAGATTGATGTGAAATATTATAAGATAAACATTTTTTTCAATAATGTGTAATTTCTAAAATGAAAAAAGTTTAAGAGATTCGGAATTTATTTCAAAACAGTAAACACTAGGCTACGACATATTATTTGAAAAAAACATCATAGTGCTTAGAATAATTAGAAGTGGTGTTTTTACGCAGCTCTTTTTCTGCAAATGAAGAAAAGATAAATATATTGGAAAGTGGTTGATTTCACTAATTGACGTTGATACAGTGACGTTTCAAATTTTCGCAGCAGAGTAGAGTTGAAAAAAACTTCATTGAATATCCATTCAAGTAAAAAAAAATATCTTTGGTATTCCTTCCCTATTCAGTGCAGCGTGCAGGTAAAACACCATTTCATATTTAAATATCGTATAAATTATAGTGACTTTCAGATGAGAATAGTGGGTATACTGGTGATTCTTAATATTCCCCTAAGTCACAAATCAAACAAAGCGCACACACACGTAAAACAACATTATATCATAAAAACGTCAGGTCAAAATAAAATCAAACAATAACATGCCTTGTTTCTGCAAACCCCTGCAAGAAAAACTAACCCGATGACTTTCAGATGAGTTTGGTGAGTGACCTAAGGTAAACAATGATATCTCTATCTTTTCTATGATGACTAACCGGGTCCTACTCCAAACCACTACACTATGGACATGACGACTTCTCGTTTGCACTACACCCGAGTCAAGTACCATACATATCTACGACTGCACTTGCACCTTTCCTTTTCTTACATAAACGAGCCTGTACTTGATACGTTAAAAGGCAACCACTTTTCAATACGTACAACATTTACAATTTTTTTATTTCTTCTTTTATATCAGGCAATTCATTTATTTTGTTTCATATCTCAGATTTAGATTTATCTTTATAAATTACATGCAAATCCAATAACTTTTACAGCATTATAAAGTGTGTTATGTAAGAATGAATCAAATCAAAGACCGAAAATGACCTCCTTTTTGAAAATAAAACAAAACAAACCAAATCACCAATTTAACACTGTAATTTTTTGTAAACAAAATGTAACGGTGCCACGTAGTAGTTCTATTAGAGATCATTACATGAGCATCAAATTTTGTTGTTTTTTTTTTTTTGTCAGATACTTGCTACCAGAACTCATCAGTGATTGCATTTCAAATGTTTTTCCCCCTTTTGTAAAGGCAGTATAAATATGCCTTCTACCTGAGATCAGTGACTGCACCTGAATTTCGGCCATTTTTTGTGAACATAGTATAAAGATGCTTCCTCCATCCAGAGATCAGTGACTGCACCTGAACTTCGGCCAATTTTTTTGTGAACATAGTATAAAAATGTCTCCTCCTTCCAGATATCAATACTGCACCTGAAGTTCGGCCAACTTTTTTGTGAACATAGTATAAAGATGCTTCCTCCTTCCAGAGATCAGTGACTGTATCTAAACTTTGGCCAATTTTTTTGTGAACATAGTATAAAGATGTCTCCTCCTTCCAGATATCAATGACTGCACCTGAAGTTTGGCCAATTTTTTTGTGAACATAGTATAAAGATTTCTCCTCCATCCAGAGATCAGTGACTGCCCCTGAACTTTAGCCATTTTTTTTTGTGAACATAGTATAAAGATGTCTCCTCTTTCCAGAGATCAATGACTGCACCTGAACTTCGGCCAATTTTTTTGTGAACATAATATAAAGATGTCTCCTCCTTCCAGAGATCAATGACTGCACCTGAACTTCGGCCAATTTTTTGTGAACATAGTATAAACATGTCTCCTCCTCCTTCCAGAGATCAATGACTGCACCTGAACTTTGGCCAATTTTTTTGAACATAGTATAAAGATGTCTCCTCCTTCCAGAGATCAGCGACTGCATCTGAAGTTTGGCCAATTTTTTGTGAACATAGTATAAAGATGTCTCCTCCATCCAGAGATCAGTGACTGCACCTGAACTTTGGCCAATTTGTTTGTGAACATAGTATAAAGATGCTTCCTCTTTCCAGAGATCAGAGACTGTACCTGAACTTTGGCAAATTTTTTGTGAACATAGTATAAAGATGTCTCCTCCTTCCAGAGATCAGTGACCGCACCTGAACTTCTGCCAATTTTTGTGTGAACATAGTATAAAGACTCTTCCTCCTTCCAGAGATCAGTGACTGCACCTGAACTTCAGCCAATTTTTTTGTGAACATAGTATAAAGATGTCTCCTCTTTCCAGAGATCAGTGACTGCACCTGAACTTCAGCCAATTTTTTTGTGAACATAGTATTAAGATGATTTTTTTTGTGAACATAGTATAAAGATGTCTCCTCCTTCTAGAGATCAATGACTGCGCCTCCCGGCCAATATAACTGAATGACACGATGGGATGACTTTATGTGACTTGTATCGCATATAAATGAAGTTCACCGTGTCAAACACACATCTATATACGACTCTGCAGCTGTGAAACTGACACTTCATTCCAATGATAGAATTAGATATAGAATACCATTCTGCTGTTTACAATAATGTTGTTAAGTCAACAGGCTTGGCATATGGCCACAAGAGGCCAGGCCCTAATATTCGTTTCTATAGTCCACATTTGCTATAATAGTATTTTGCTAGTAATTGGTGCAGTTTCATCACGGATGAGAGCGAAAAATTTGTCTAGATTACGCGCATTTTTGGATTATTTTTCTTAAAAGCAGCTAATTTTAGTCAATTTTGGTACTCTTTGTCTAAAGTGGTATATTTGAGTCAAAAACAAGGTACAGAGAATGACAAATTTCAAGGACAATAATGTTATGGGGTTTTTTTTCTATAAAGCCTCCCCATGATAATTGTGATGTGTTACAGCAAAATGTACCGTAGAGTCAAAAATGAAAATGTAGTTTTAGGTATCAGTGGAAAGCTGTAATCTTGCTTTTAAACAACTCTACAATCATGAGTATAGGATGTCCGGTATGGACGTATGTGCGAAAAATGTTTGATGGTAAGCAAGATTGAAAAAGGTTATTTTGACATAAACAGGTTTAAAAACTAAACCAAACACAGTCATTGATTGCAATTAGCTGACAATGGTCTAAGCAACAAGGTGCAGGTGTTGATCGTAAATAACACCTTAAGGAAAAAGCTTTGAATATTCAGCAATAAATAAGCCCATATTTAGCGAGCTAAGATCACAACGAAAAGTTTGATACCAAAACCACATGGATGCATAATGGTATACATAATTAGAATGTGTTTGAGCGCATGAAAAGTAATGTTCCTGACAGGATATACTTCAAAGATTTAAATGAGGAATTGGAAAATCAACCCAAGGACCTGTTAATCACTTTTTCCAACTTCAGCGGCCCGTGGTTTTCAAACTAACTCTTTCACTCCGGAAATCCGCTCACAGCGGCTCGCAAAAGCATGATTAGCCAGAATTTCTACTTCGACATAATTTTTTCAAATAGATCTAAAAAAAATTAAGGAGAAATTAGTCGAAAATTCACCTGCAAGCAGCTGATACGAAGAGGTATCTAGCGCCATCATCTATATTAGAAAAAAGAATAATCCTTGCGCTCTACAGCTATCATCAAGTGAGGGGGGCTGTGAGCCGCTCTGAGCGGCTTTCCGTCTAAATAGGACGGATTGTGAAAAAGAAATTCCGGAGTGAAAGAGTTACGGTACCTTTTGCTGTAACACGTCACAATTGTGTTCTGAGATTTAATAAATAAAATGACTAGTCACCATTGAATGAAATTATTGTGCTCCCTTTATTACATCAAGTTAACAATGCCTTTATGTAGAAACTTGATATTATTCTAAAATTGAATACATTTAAAAAAATATGACAATATTTTTCTTCTTCCAGTTCATTGCAAAAATTTATCAAAATTTGTGAATACACAGAAAAGTGAGTCATTGTGCTGATATTAAAGGTGCTGTGGACGAACAATGTTTGACATATTTAACTTTTGGCTACATGTAGAATTTTTTTCTTATTGACAACAGCTTGAAAAATCAGTGATTTTATGGAGAAAAAAGAGATCTCCATGTGGCAGGTTTAAAAGACAGAAATTACATAAATAGCATAAAAGACATAATATTGATAATCTGTCAAAAGAGAAAGTTCGGATTGCTGTCTACTACCCCGTTCAGACAGAGCCAAAAAGTCATCTTTAGTCGTCTTAAGTCAGTTCGAGTCGACGTAAGTCATCTTTCAAAAAGTCGTCTTACATCGAATTTTCAACTCGCTAAAAAGCAACTTAAGTCGCGTAAGTAATTCGATGTAACTCGATTAACGACGACAACCGATGACTTTTCGTATGTGTGAACACATGTCGTCGTAAATCGAGTTGAATTCGTGTTTACTTCTACAGCGCATTGACCTGGAACAAGTAAATTTCATTTCAATTCGACTTCAAAATCGTAGCCCATGTGTGAACAGTCGTAAGTCGAATTACTTTTCGTTAATCCGAGGTCGTGTTTGAAATTAAAAATGAACTCGATATCAAGTTAAGACGACTTTTTAGTGTGTCTGAACGGGGTATACAAAACTGCTCTAACCCCATATGGAAAATCAGGATTTACATTAAAATCATGATATAAGTGAAAAGACAAAAATGATAAGAGATTTTATGCTCTACTTATCACTGTTACAATATGCTATTTAACCTAATTTCAAAACATTTATACTAACTGCCAACTTTTCTCTATATATTAATCCTGAAATTGAGCATATGGAATTCTCTGTCTTATGTCTTGCTATGCTATGAAAAATTGTATGGGGAAAATAATTTGATTGGGGTGAAAACTGCTATAATGTTTGAATGGTCATAATATTACTTTTTTTAATTATTTTCAATAATGGTTTATTCAGAGTCTTGTCAATATGCATCGATTGATGCCCATCGACAAGGAGTCTTTACACGCGCTATGCACAAGGAATAGCGCATGTAAAAGACTGTGCGTCGATGTGCATCAATCGATGGATATGGTCAGACTCTGAATAAACCATCAAAAGGAAGATCAAAATGAATTTCACAGCTTTCTTTTCTCTCCAGTCTCTGGCAATCATTCAATAGAATCGTGGTTTCAAGGAAGGTAAGCCTAATTTCTTGATATTGTTTTCTCTGAAAAAGAGACGGGGAACTTGGCAGTCTATTGGCTTATTTATTGACTATCTCCACAATTGTTTTGTTCCGTTAAATTATAGATTTTGGTTAAATGTGGGCTGATGTAGCAAAAGGATGCACTTGTAAGCTGGTACATGTTGCCCATTGTAGCGTATCTGATGTAAACAACTAGTATACATTAGTTATAGGAGACAACAAGTACCGGTACATACTTTTGCCGCAGCGACCCACAAATGTGTCATTATTATATGCTCACATATGATATATGTATTTGGAAAGAAATAAAATTATCCTTTTTATTTTGAATGCACTAGTCATTTGTATGATCTAGGTATATAAAACAATAAAATGTAAAACTCTCCACATTTTTTTTAGGGGGATGATGCT
>JXSR01S006340.1:107462-120698 GCA_000969725.1 Ophiothrix spiculata
AAAGCAAAGCATGTCACAAATTTCCCTCTCGGTTTTATTTAAAATGCATGGCATGTTTAGAATGAAGGAAGAAAGCTGATCATAGAATTTCATGTTTCATTTTGTGGCTCGAAGGCAGAGAAATGCAGGGTGTAGTATTTGGATACTGTCGGCACATTGTCAGCGCATGTTAGAATCTCTGCCGCTGACGAGATTGATTGGTGTCACTTCTGATCTGCAAGCTTTAGCTGTGTATGTATTCTAGTCACTTTAGCTTAAAGGTGCTAGCCAATGTGTTCTTTAAGGTCTAAAAAAATTATTGTTTGATTGGCGTAACATAGAAAAATGCCATGCAAGTTTGGGTGTTTTTTCAATATTTTTTCAAAGGACAACTGAATTCACTTAATTTGGGTGCTTTTTGAGACTTTTTTTATTTGTCTAGAGAATTTGAGTGAATTGGGTTAAGCAAATCAAACAAATCTTTTTGTTTAGGCCTAAAGCTTTTGAGTTTGCATCAATATAAACAATTTTGACAAAAGTTTAAGGGGTGCTTGTGTCAAATCACACCTAACCGAGGTTGAAAATTGGAAAGCAGGAAAAAGTATCATTCTAGCACAAATGTGTTATGCCAATTTTCCTGTGACAATATTGACCACACGGTCTTAGCAGGGACACAGTTGGTAGCACTTATTCCCATTATTAAAGTAAGCTATTATAATATTAATCATAGGAAAATTTTATTGTCAAGCGGAACATGGAATGAAACATGGAACCAAGGAAGAGTTGGGTCACGGTCATGTGATGCATCATGACTCTTGTTAGACAAGTGTATGGTTATAGTCTTAATGAATAATGGATGCCATTCTTACAATCATTTTGAGTTCTAATTTTCAGCAAACAGAAATATTGATTTCGTCCAAATGACCTTCAATATATTTTCTAGAATTTTTTTCCTGTAGCACAAAAATGGAAGTTTGTCAACTTACCCCTTATTCATGGTATAAAGTAGCATATTTATTCTAAATGTAATCCTGGCCAGTCCCTTTATTTAAAAACTGAGTTAGTAGTCACATGATATGAAGTGGATTGATTACGCGCTGAACATATTGCATTGGGCTGATTGATTATGTGCTAAAACAGGGCTCACAAAATGGAGCATGTCAGCTCGAGTTTGCAGGCCGCTTTCTACCGTCTTTATCGTTTATTGTTTTACGCGATTTTAGTCGATTCTCACTTCAGTGATGTACTTTCAATCTTTTAAGCTGAAACACAGTCAGAATAGGCTAATAAAAATGGAAATCTCTCAAGCTCAATGTATACTTTGACAAATCGGTTAAAATATCTTTATGTATGTTTGGTATTGAAAAGTGAACATTTGATTTGAAATGCACAACACTTCTGCAGGAATTTTAAGCATAGTAGGCCTGCTTGTTTCATTTCATAAATATGTCATAATCATAATGTAAGATTGAACTTTCACTGCAAAAATGCTTTAGGTATATGTTTTTATTCAGGAGGGGGAGGGGGGCACACACATATGTGAGCAGGATACCTATGTCGACTCCCGTTTTCAGGCCGCTCACTAAGCCCCCATTTTCAGCATGATTCAGTTTTGCAAAAATTGCACAGGAAATGCGAAAATTTGCAGCTCAGGCTATTTTTTGCCAAAATATCTGTTCACTAGACCCCCAAAATCTGTTTCAAAGGTCCATTTTTTACAGAAAACCAGACCCCCAATTTCATGGCAAAGTGCCTGACAAACCTACCACTTTCAAAATTGAGTGTTCCAGGGTTTTTATTCTGATTTGTAAATATGACATTTTGTTGGTTCACTCTCAATTTCGAGTTAATTTCATCAGAACAATCAAAAAACAATATCACTGTATGTAATTTCAGGAGTTCTATATTTATGTTCATGTTTTTACTCAAACTCATGATGAGGCAAATTTCTCTCTGTCCCTCTGAGGGCATTATGAATGTAAATTGTGCCCGGAGCCAAGAAGATGTAATGCATGCGGGAGATTCCTTTAAAATACTCATGTGCCATGTTATCAGTTTCTCTTGTTGAAATATGATCATCTCGTGTCTCTGTTCTATGATTCTTTACTATCATCAACTTTTACTATTAGGCAAAACAAAATTGTTTGGTTGTCCTCCACCCGACTGACCCTATTTTTCAGCCCGACCCAAACTATTTTTTATTGAATTTTTTTCTTTCTAAAAATATGCAAAACTAAACCGAAAAAACAACAACCAACAACCCAACAATGTTATATATTTGCTTTTTTCAATATTCAACCCTTTAGGATGTCCCAAATCACTACAAGAGGTATTTGATTGTTTTGATTTGGATGTCACGGGGGAAGTTGTGAAGGCTGAAGCGGCCAATCGACCTAGCGGTCCGTGGAGGAGTATTGGAAAAAAAAATTAAAAATCCTGACCGACGGACCGACCCTCTCTGAAAGAAGCTGTGGAGGGCAACCACACATTTTTTTTTGGCCTTATGCTAGAAATGTACCATTCGTATCTTGTGTTATTTAGATATTTTTTTCGTTCATATGTTTTGTCATCTTCATTGTTTTGCAACAAAATATTTTACTAATTAGACATGACATATGATCGACGAAATAAGTAGCTAACTTTATTACTATCTATCATGGCAAAGTTTGATATTAAAACAAGATGGCATGCTAATGTGTGCCTATGTATTTGGGTATGATGTGACACTTATGTCAAGAAGTATCAAGTAAAGTAGCATTCAATGAACTGTGTGGAACTTTGCCTTGTAGATTGTGATTTAGAATGACAAGATCTTGATGAGGATCTATTTATTTGGGTATGATGATGTCTGAAGAGTGGCACTCATCGTGTCAAGGAGTATCATATAGAGTGGTATTTAATGAACTGTGCAGAACTTAGCCTTGTAGATTGTGATTGAGATTGACATGATGCTAATGGGGATCTATGTATTTGGGTATGATGTGATGTCTCAAAACATAGCACCCATCATGTCAAGAAGTATCATTCATGTAAAGTAGGATTCAAAGAACTGTGCAGAACTTTGCCTTGTAGATTGCGATTGAGATTGACAGGATGACCAGATGATAATGGGGACCTATGTAGATGGGTATGATGGGATACCTCAAGAGTAGCACTCAATTGTTTCAAGGAGAATCGTGTATTTAATGAACTGTGCAGAACTTTGCCTTGTAGATTGTGATTGAGATTGACAGGATGACCAGATGATAATGGGGACCTATGTAGATGGGTATGATGGGATACCTCAAGAGTAGCACTTAATTGTTTCAAGGAGAATCATGTATTTAATGAACTTTGCTGAACTTCTGCCTTTGTAGACTGTGATTGAGATTGACACGATGCTAACGAGACTGACAAAATCATGACCATGATGATATGAACCTATATGAAAGGTTGGGTGCAAAAAAGCAGTAACCCAGGATGGCGGGGATGGGGCGCTTAGATTTAATTTGGTCAGGGATGTATCACTTGAACTTCCCCATTTCTATGGGCCACTTTGACAGAAAAGGATGCATCATGCATAATGATTTTTTTAAAAGAAATTTTAGTAATTTTTAACCGGGTATTAGCTTCATTTCTGAAAAACCAAACCTGTCAAAAATGAAAAAGATGTTTTGTCTGAAAAGTAGATCTATAGGCAAGGTTCTGTCATAAAAAAATAACCAAATGGTGCCTTATCTCAATATACCACATATCCAAAAGTCTCCCCCCCCCCCTCCCATGGGATGTAACCGAAAGTCAAAAAACAAAACAAAAAACAGTTACATCTTTGTGACATGAACCTTCGATATATGGAAGTGTCTTGACCCGATGATAGTAACATGGATGAGTAATACCTGGACGTGACTGACTGCAGATTCATGTCTCGGTTATTAGCGAATGGCTCCATAGTTTTAATCATATTTGTCATCTTAAATTTCACCATTACTGAAGCAGATATGTGGTCATTAAGAATGGAGAGAAATGATCAGATTTCAAAAGCCATGTTTAATTTCTTTCCATTTCAATTTTGAAAAAAAAAAATCCAAATGTTTGGTCTAACATTTGAAATATTTACTTCCAATCGCTCTTCAAAATTGAATACGAAGTCTATCATATATTCTTCTATTAAGAAGTATTTTCTGTTGTTTATTTCTTTACTTGAATCACCACATTTTTAGGACATCAATATCACATATTTGATGGGCTAACTTGACGGATGGGTTTTATTTTTCATCAGCATATATATACAAAAATTAGATGGGAAGATAGATGCCAGACCACTCAATGAAATGAAATTCCTACATTATCATTATCAAAAATGGATGAGTTTTTTTGTATCAAGTTCATGGGTACTAGTATATGGTATTTCAAATCCCAGTATGATATAAATCATTTGTTAAAGAGTTGATATTTGTTTTTAAGATACTTGTATATTAGTGCATCTGTATGACTTATGATAAATGCGGTGTACTTGTACATGTGACAAATGGAAATTTTAATGTACATTGTATATTTGCATTTAAGCTGAATGTGGCACTGAAAATGTAAGCTTTCTCATATTTGAAATGTGTTAACTTCTACCCTTCGTTTAGTTTCACTGACTACGGTACTAAGTGTGCAAAATTAATGTGCTCAAGCTGTTTCAAAGTCAAGCAGCTTTTTTTCAAACTGATCAGTTATTTTGAGACCATTTTGTAACCGAAGTTATTGCATTATGAATCCATATTCATCATTAGGCCACATAAAAAAAATAAGTTGTTTCTCGTCTGAAGGTTTCATAAAATGTGAGGAGGGAGGGAGGTGGGTTTTTGTTTAGGTTGGGGAGAGTCTTGGCGATCAAGGTTTACCCTTGGTAGATGTTGACTGCACATTCAGTTGCTGTCTTTTAACTCTATGTGATATGGATAGATATTGGTTTGATGACAATTTCAACGTTAAAAACATTCAAAAATTTAAAGAACCCTTAAAAAGGGAAAGCGGGGTCTTGATATTTGAACTATTTAGCTCAATCTTTAACATCTTTTTGGCATTTTTGCACACAAAAAATGGTGCGGCACCAAAAAGTGAGGAGGGAGGGGACGAGAAACAACTTTGTTTTTTTATGCAGCCATTCACATGATAAAATGCTACATACGGTAGAGGCTCTGTGTTTTAACCTAACTCAAACTATCAAGGTTAATCTTGAATCCCAGGTGTATTTATATCCGGGGGTGGGTGGCGGGGGGAACTCACACATTTGGCCGAACGGAGATGTGCCGCTCTAATGGGTCCCTTTTTACAAGAAATCCTTTAATTTGGTTCCTGTTTTTTACCAAATAAACACTTACACATGAGTCAACCTTTCTGACTGACCCCTGAAAATGGCAAATTCTTTGAAAAATAAGCCTATTTTTCAAGGAAAATCCTTAAAAATGGGTATGCCTTTTTGCCAAAATAACCCTGAAAATGGGTAGAGGTTGTGAGGCTCCAGCAACACACCCATTCTGTACGACTCAAATCTGGGTTCCCCCATCCCGGATATTTACGAAGCTGCCACATATGGGGGATACCAGAGTAACTTTGTATTTAGATATCTACATCAATTTCCAATTTATTTCTCAGTGCATTAAATCCAAACCATTTTGTGAGCAAATTGCTGAACATTACACAGTGAATCTTTACATTACTTTACCTGTCATTAGTTGGTCATGTGATGGAATGCCTGGAGACTGAACTGCTTTATTAACCTGACTCAAACTACTGGGGTTAATCTGGGATCTACTGGGTACAGAAAGCTGCTGTATAGGTATTCTAAGTATCTGTATCAACTTTTGAGTTACTATAATCTTCTCAGCACATGAAATCTCAACCAAATTGATATTATACTGTGAATATTTCACAGAACAACCAAAGACATGAACCTGACTCAAACTACTTGGGTTAATCTGGGATCTATGGGATATTTACAAAGCTGCCACATGGGTATTGCTATGGCTTCTGAGACGGGTATCTATTTCATTCATAAGTTGATATGCACAATGCCGAGAAAAAAAAGTACTTTGTCTGGGATCTCCATGTTTATTAAAAAATCAAATTTTAACACATTTTTATTTGAGGCTTTTTCAAAAAGAGCTTTTTTGCTTTTAAAAAATGTTGTCTCATCTTGAAAAAAAATTGTCAAAGTGACCAGAAATTACTTATGCAATATATGCAATAAAAAAAATTTGCATAGCCTTTCGACTAAGAAAAACCGGCTGGCGCTTGGGGTTTTGGGCTAAAAAAAAACTGAGCCAAGTACATCTAGACTCCTGCGGACTAGTTTCATAACCTGCCTTATACCCAATGCAAAAATGAGCCATTTAAATGTGTAAATGTGTTGATTTAAATAAATGTAACACTTTTTGCAATAGACAATCATTGTTCCTTGTTCAATTTGATCTCGATATGATGTAAAATCAGTCACTCTCCATCTTATTGGATTTTATTTTCATAGCATGCCTTATACCAAATGCAAAAGGCTGAATTCAATCTAATTTGCTTTTGTGAGGAATTTCCTTGCTTTATGTCACACTGACAATGTATGCAATTGCTACTAGAAGAATATGATTATGTAGTGGTGAAAGGCAAAACCGGAAACGGGAAGCTGCTGTTTAATTTGCCTCCAATTTGCCTGTGATACAAATGCCAACAATAAGTGACAATTTTTTTAAATGAATAAGGCCGCATAAAAAAATAAAGTTGTTCCTCGTCCCCTCCCTCCTCACTTTTTGGTGCCGCACCACTTTTTTGTTGTTGCAAAAATGCTAAAAAAGTGTTAAAAATCGAGCTAAATTGTTCAAATATCAAGACCCCACTTTCCTCTTTAAAGGATTCTTTTAATTTTTGATTGTTTTTAACAACGGAACTGTTGTCAAATCTATCTATATCACATCGAGTTAAAAGACAGCAACTGAATGTGCAGTCAGCGTCTACTAAGGTTAAACCTGAATTGTTCAGACTCTCCCCAGCCTTAAAAAAAAACACCTCCCCTCTCCTCACATTTTGAGAAACCTTCGGACGAGAAACACCTTCATTTTTTATGCGGCCTTACAGATCTTTTCTTCTTCAACTTCTTCAAATCATGTCATGATTTCACATCCTTGTACATCATCCCTGACCTTATTCCATACAAATTACATGCACCCAATATATAATAGCCTCATTCCCCCGGGGGGATCACCAACTCTCAAGTGCACATTCAATTATGTGAACTTGAATTATATCTGATTGTGACCCCAGGGATGAGTTATGTTACACTGTTAAATGCACAATGCCAAGTACCAAGTTCTTCAGGGCATGTAGGTTAGTGAACTTTGTTCCCCGAGGAGTTGCATCTATCAAAGGTACATGCAATCATGTTTTGTCAAAAGTATATTTGTGTAAATTACAAAAACGGAAAATGAGATGGGTATAAAGTAAATGCCTTTTCCTCCAAGCATTCATAAAAAGTGGGATTCTAAAATCCATTTATGTTCAATATTGAGAGATAATTACAGCCTTTTCTACAGAACCATTTCACATTTTAATTCATTTCAAAAGAAAATTGACTTGGAGAAAGTTAAGCTGACAGTATTTTCTCTCATGCATTGTAGCTGAATAGTAAGAGATTTCTTTGTTTAGATGAGATATTTTAGCAGCCTTTTCTTCATACAGCAGCTATTTCATTTGTGTTTATACAGCCCTTACCTGGGATTGACAAGACAATCTATTTGCCATTAGCCTCTGATGAACTTGGTTGTGGCACTACTGGTATCCCATACCAAAACATTCCATGGTTTCTATTTCTGACTTTATGCACCAAATTATAATAGTAATTTTACTGTAAAAGTATGAAATTTAGTTGTTAGGTGTAATTTTACTGTAAAAGTATGAAATTTAGTTGTTAGGTTTTCATTTTTCGTGGAAATTGTGTGACTTGGCAGCACTTTTTCTCCATATGGCGGCTTTTTCATATCTGTTTATACAGCCCTTACCTGGGATTGACAAGACAATCTTTTTGCCATCAGCCTTTGTTGAACTTGGTTGTGGCACTACCGGTATACCATACCAAAACTTCCCATGGTTTCTATAATACTGATTTTATGCACCGAATTATAATAGTAATTTTACTGTAAAAGTATGAAATTTAGTTGTTAGGTTTTCATTGATTAAAGTTTTCTGAATTAGCAGCACTTTTTCTTTATATAGCAGCTATTTCATTTGTGTTTATACAGCCCTTACCCGAGATTGACAATTCAATCTATTTGCCATTAGCCTCTGATGAACTTGGCTGTGGCCCTTGAGGTATCCCATACCAAAACATTCCATGGTTTCTATTTCTGATTTTATGCACCAAATTATAATAGTAATTTTACAGTAAAAGTATGAAATTTAGTTGTTAGGTTTTCATTTTCAAAAATTGTGACTTAGCAGCACTTTTTCTTCATACAGCAGCTATTTCATTTGTGTTTATACAGCCCTTCCCCTGGATTGACAAGACAATCTATTTGCCATAAGCCTTTGATGAACTTGGCTGTGGCCCTTGAGGTATCCCATACCAAAACTTCCCATGGTTCCTATTTCTAATTTTATGCACCAAATTATAATAGTAATTTTACTGTAAAAAGAATGAAATTTAGTTGTTAGGTTTTCATTTTCAAAAATTGTGTGACATAGCAGCACTTTTTCTTTATATAGCAGCTATTTCATATCTGTTTATACAGCCCTTCCCCTGGATTGACAAGACAATCTATTTGCTATTAGCCTCTGTTAAACTTGGTTGTGGCCCTTGAGGTATCTCATACCAAAACTTCCCATGGTTTCTATAATACTGATTTTATACACCAAATTAAATAGTAATTTTACTGTAAAAGTATGAAATTTAGTTGCTAGATTTTCATTGTCAAATATTTTGTGACTTAGCAGCACTTTTTCTTCATATAGCAGCTATTTCATTTGTGTTTATACAGCCCTTACCTAGGATTGACAAGACAATCTTTTTGCCATTAGCCTTTGTTGAACTTGGCTGTGGCCCTTGAGGTATCCCATACCAAAACTTCCCATGGTTTCTATTTCTGATTTTACGCACCAAATTATAATAGTAATTTTACTGTAAAAGAATGAAAATTAGTTGTTAGGTTTTCATTTTCGAAAATGTTGTGACTTAGCAGCACTTTTTCTTTAAATAGCAGCTATTTCATTTATGTTTATACAGCCCTTACCTAGGATTGACAAGACAATCTATTTGCTATTAGCCTTTGTTGAACTTTGTGGCCCTTGAGGTATCCCATACCAAAACATTCCATGGTTTCTATTTCTGATTTTATGCACCAAATTATAATAGTAATTTTACTGTAAAAGTATGAAATTTAGTTGTTAGGTTTTCATTTTCAAAAATTTTGTGACTTAGCAGCACTTTTTCTTCATATAGCAGCTATTTCATTTATGTTTATACAGCCCTTACCTGGGATTGACAAGACAATCTATTTGCCATTATCCTCTGTTGAACTTGGTTGTGGCACTACCGGTATCCCATACCAAAACTTCCAATGGTTTCTATATCTGATTTTATGCACCAAATTAAATAGTAATTTTACTGTAAAAGTATGAAATTTAGTTGTTGGGTTTTCATTTTCAAACATTTTGTGACTTAGCAGCACTTTTTCTTCATATAGCAGCTATTTCATTTGTGTTTATACAGCCCTTACCCAGGATTGACAAGACAATCTATTTGCCATTAGCCTATGATGAACTTGGCTGTGGCCCTTGAGGTATCCCATACCAAATATTCCCATGGTTCTGATACAGGTCCTTTGTAGTCTTATCTGTGATACCAAATTCTATGATAAAGCTTTGCTGAATTGGGACATTGTAAAAAGTTGATCCAGTTGTAAAGTACAGCAGACATTTGTTGAATTTACTTGATGCAGCTAAATTTGTAGAGAATTGTACAAGTTGAATGGTGAGTTATGGGGAATGTTGTTAAGGCCTTTGAAAGTTGATTCCCAGTTTCCCGTTTGCCGCCCGTGTAACATTTATTCGGCCACGTCGTCAAAGCCAAAATCCCAAAGTAATTCATTATTTCATTTTTTACAAGAAAAATACATTTTTTGTTGAGTTTTTCATAATATTAAGGATGATTTATGAAAATAAGGATCTCACAACAGTAATGAAACTTCATAAGAAAGTTCATAAGAAGTCAAAAAGTACCTCAGGACCTATAGAGGTACACAGGCTCATAAGTTACCCAGCGATTTACTATAATTTCAGGGAATAATGAAATGGGGAAATAATGAATAATGAGAGAGTCACCTCGTCACAGCTGAGACATGAATGCTACGGGAAACTGGGAATGAACTTTCAAGGGCCTAATGTAGTCAATATACATAGCTATTACATAGAGTGGTCTCCACTCCACTACTCTTCTGACAGCACTTCGTAAAATAGCTACATCAATTCGCTACCCAACTCATTGTACAGCTCTCCACAAAATAACCACACCATTAATTTCAAATGATCTCACAACTCGCCTCATACCTCAACTTTACAAACCTCACCATCTTTTTTCAATCCCTGAATTGGGACAAGGCCTGGAGGGTGGTAGCGATGCCGGGAGGGGGGGGGGGCTACTTAGTACTAAAGGGGTTCTGGGGGACGTGCCACAAATTCGGGTAGCAAAATCAGGCTTTCTAGTATTCCAATCAGTCCTTTTTCTTTGCATAATGTGGCATTTTGATGGGCTTTTTTCAAAATTTTAGGAAATTCGCGCCAACTGCCGCAAATTTTGACATTTCTTCTCAAAATGTTAGAAAATTTTGCCAAAATAGAGCAAATTTGGACAGAAAAAATGAGATTTTTGATTAAATTTGGCTCAAAATTTAGAAGATTTGGTATATGGATGGGTCAATTTTTCTTTAAAAATTGGTATTTGGATGGGTGGCTTTCCTAATTTCCAAGAGGCACATCCCTACCCAAACCAAATTTGAGTACCCCTCCCCCGGTAGCAATGTTACCCTCTAGGATCTTGCTAGGATCCTGTGGTTTCCTGTAGCATTTCTTTGCTCCTGGATCTTTTCAACAAATCATCACAGTCCTTTGTGTAAGTTATGCTTCAGGTTAGTATAGCATTACAGAGACATACTGTGATGCTGACAGGGAATTAAATGAGCTCATGTTCAAGGTCATGAAGATGGAGCCAGGATAGTGTTAAATTTTTGTATGATTTGCTCCATTTTATTTGAATGGATATTTTATAGAATTTTGGTGTCGCAAATTCTGTTGTTACCTTGTAGCCACAAGCAAACATCCAGGTATTTGTTTACATCCAGAACCTCTTTGCAATTACCGCAATAAAAAAAAATTGCGGACTCGCAAAGCAACTCTATGGTGCTAGTTAATTTTTATTATTTTTAGCAAGTTTTCAAAATATTATGATGCCAGAATCATATGAGGTGTGTAGTATTTAACTGCTAGAATAGTAGAAGATGACACACAGCTCATCATTTCACACAATTTACTTCTCGTCAGAAAAGAATGCCTACATTAAGTATGGATTGTTTTCACCACAGAAAAAGACAAGACAATGCAAGTTATTTTAGATCATTGTGATGCGTATATCGTAGGTCCCCTTCCAAGCATGCTGAAGACTTGAATTATTTGTTTTGAGTAATTGACACTAAGGCTGGGAATTTCGGGAATTATTGCTCCCGTGACTCGAGTTGGTTTTTCGGGCGGGACTCGGGATTCCCGAAAATAATCCCGAAATATGAGAGTGCCGTTCACGTACGCAAAATTTGTGTTTCATTGCATGTACTATGCTATGTCATGTGTGTTAGACTGCCGAATATGGCAACTTGTAATGCTGTCATTTTTTGACAATTTGATACAGATTTTCAGACTTACCAAACCACTAGTGACTAGTCCGTAAGAAATGTTTTTAAAATAATGACGATGTCCTTTAATTTTATTATTTTCAATGTGAAATTCATGGTCGAACTCGGGTTGCGCTGTGTTCTTTTTGTCCACTAGCTAAGCTTGTTGGTCGTGTTTCGTGTACACCATGTGGTACACGGTTCAATTTTTAGATGATGGAGAATTTGTTACTGCATTACTATAATTCGAACTGTTATAGACCAAAACTTTTACTAATACATTGTTGCAACCAAAAATATTATAAAATGAAGGAAAAGTAAAGATTATTGCGATAAAATCAAGATCAAATGTTGCTTTTTTCATGTTATTTACGCAAATAAAACCCGGAAGTAAACGGCGCCATCTCAGCGGTACCCAGTTTTACGTTGCTCCAATGCAATGCTACTAGTACCGTTGGGAAAAGATCGCGTGACTCGGTGATTCGATCTTGTTATGAACTGCGCATGTGTAAGTGTGATAGTTAGTAGTTTATGAAAATAAGAACATCGCCATCTAGTGACATTAATAATAAGATAAACAAAACAAGTTCATTTTTCGCGATCGAAGCGTAATTTTTTTGTTGATAAAATGACATTTTATCGGACAGCTTTGGTTTGTTTCGTGTTTTCGTCTACCGCATATTTCTTACGGAACACGAATCTTGCGTTCGTGTACCAGTACAACACAACTTTCGGATCATTGGAAATACATTAAAATGGATTACTACAGCTTGCATACGTAAATTGTAAGTTCAATTACACCTACTACGAAAATGAAAAGTTGGTACTTTTAAATTGGTACCACTTTCGGGAATCGGGAACATTTTTTTGTTCCCGAGTCCCGACTTTCACGGGCGGGACTCGAATTCCCGGGTCCCGATCCCAAATTTAGTTGACACCAGATATTTTTGCAATATATTTCGTAATACATCCAAATACAATACTCGGTACAAATCGTTTACGACAATATTTCACAAAACTAGCGATGAGGCTTTAATAATAAGATGTAATACCGGTATGTGTCATCAAAATCCCCCAATATGTCTATCATTGCTCCAATCATGCACGGTGATGAACATCCATATCTCAAGTCCATCTCTAATGCTGGAATTTTTTTCCTGAAATTTGACCCAATTTTGAGATTATAAGGAGGAAATAATGGAGCTACAGTGATGAAGTCTGACAGATGGGAAAAATAAAATGGTGGAGATTGCAATAATAATAACTTGGGGGAGAGTTGAAATACAGAAACAACATTTATGATGATGATGCCAGGGGAAAAATACTGAGTAGAAAGACATTTGGAAAAGAGTGCATTCATTTAATTATT
>JXSR01S006342.1:6415-21979 GCA_000969725.1 Ophiothrix spiculata
CATTACGAAGCGAGGGATCTACCGCTGAGCTATCAAGGCAGCGTTGAGATCGTGAACTAAAATCTAAAACATAAACATTAGAATGCCATATTTTTCTTTTGTTTACATAAAAATTGCAATTTTTGCCTCATTGGAATACTCAATTTGTAAAAGTAGTCTTTAGGCGTCATTTTGTCCTTGATAATGGACGTGAAATCACTAGAAAAGTTTCATGTATAAACTAGAGACTCTATTCAATATGTATGCCAACAATTGTGATATTCTGATAGGTGTAAGTAGGTAAAATTTGCAGTAAACATGACATTCAGCCGAGCGAGACGTTTTTAGGGACTGTAGCCTTAAGTTATGTTTTATGTAATGTTTCTTGAAATGTGACTCTTTTGTATGTAATCAGAGGATGATTTTGATGGATGTAATATTTTGGAAAATTTGTGTTGTAGAAGATTATGTGTAAGATTAGTTTCTGAATATGTTGGTCTCAGTTGTATTTACGATGATGAGATGATATTATTTTAAGTTATATATTTGTTGGTCTTTTATATGCTTTTGTCTTTTAAGTTCTTTGAATTATATTCAATAGTATTCACAAGTAACACAGTTCACTAATGGTGCGTTCAGAGTCCAACGATTTCATCACTGCAACGATTTCACCACTGCTCGATACGCATTCTTTACACGTGCTGTTAGTAGTGAGCTTTAAAATTCCAAGACTGCGTATCAAGTGATGTTGCAGTGATGAAATCGCTGGACTCTGAACGCACCATTGTAATGAACAAATATAAATTGTTGTATAAGGTGAAACTCTGTCCTAGTTCTCTCACAAAATTGTTAGTTAAAATTTATTGCCTGCTTTATCAAAGTTACTTCCGTCTATAAACTTACCAAGACCAATTTTGCTGCTTCAAGATAGATGAGGAACTTAAATTGGATTTAAAGCTATACTCTAAAAGATCAGATAGATCCTATTAAGTAAACAAGTATAATGTTAAGCGGAAGAGAGCCAACAGAACGTGGGAGTATATTAAGCCATTAAGGATAAATGCGCTTTCCTTTCCGATGTGGTATTTTGATTATAAGATGTTCAGTACCAATGTACCATTTATATATTGCTATGCTACTAAGATTATTGCCGTACTGGATTTTAGACACAAGTGAGATTTTTAAAATATCAGCTCTTCAGAATGTAGGGTACATTATATGAGTAGGCAAAAAAAGTTATCTCGGAACATGTTCTAAAAGTCAAAAATTAAATTGCCTAACTGAAGCTATGACTTATTTAAAATGGAAATTAATTACCTCAATGCTACTAAACATTTTGCTTAACTCAAACCTGTTGCTGCTTGCTTACTGTTAAACTGAGTTTTGTTGAATGAGTCAGCTTGTATATAATTGCATGCAACTTCCTTTTTGAATGAGACTGACATTTGCATGAAAAACATGAGAGCATCATAACAATGACTCTTAAAAGTTCAGTGGATTTTTATATTTTTATATTAGCTTTTGGGATGTGTCAATGATTCCATTTGATCTAAGAGTTTACTATTCAATTCAATAGAAATCCAACATAATGATAGAAGTTTTAACAAAGATATTAAATAGTTGTGGTAACCCATAACTAAATACCTTATATGTGATGAATCACCCCGAAAAGGGGTACTTTGCGACAGAACACTTTTCGAGAAACTGATTGAAATAGACAGCAAAAAATAAAGAAAATAATAAGAATTTCTAGTAGATTTTCTGTTGTAAAATTTGATCCCCTTGATCAATTTTAACAAGTAAGATGTCATTTTCAAGCTTGAAAAATGTTCTAACAGATGAAATGATAAAATCAAAATTGATGTCATCTGCAAAGTCCCCCCTTTCGGGGTGAGCCATCACATATTTCTTGACATGAACCCATTATAATTCTGTACAAATTAGCTCACGTAAAGGGGGTTAAATCATCTTATTATGTTGAACAAAATTTAGCGTTTAACAAAAATTTACAAGATTTGAATGACTCTCATCAAAATAAAATTGTACCTTTTGACATTATGTGCCTAGTGACACAAATTAAAAAATTGACTATTACAAAACTGCTTGCTGAAATCCTTAATCATGGATGACAATGCACAGATGGTAGACTCATAAATCACAATACACTTTGATATCGGTTTCATGCATGGCCCTTTGTCCCACTTTGCAAAAGTCTGTTGTAGAAGATTAGTGGGAAACATTTGGTGCTTGTACAGAGTTTTACCCTTACGTAATAAAGACCTTAGTCCATCAGTCATACAATTGCACTGGAAAATGTTTTTTTCTTCTGGAAGTAAATGATAGTGTATCTCATTTGAATTTGACTGAAAAGTGATATCCTTCTCCAACCACTGACTAAATTTGTTCTGAGAATCTACAGGGTGTCCCAATAAAAACGCAACGAACTTTGAACTTTTATTTTGAGTGAATAGAGCATAATGGTGAGCAAACATAGAGTAGACCATTGGCTTTTACAGGATATTTGTTTTGTTTAATTTGGATCTCTGAATCAAAAGTTATTGGACATTTTGTAAATTCCCGAAAAATCTTGATGGTCCGATTTGTTAATCTGCAAAGATTTACCTCTGGTGACGTCATTTGGCACAGTTCGAATGGAAATTTCTAAAACATCACATGATTAAGAGAAGCATCCCTTGAACCTATTTCATGACATAAAGGCTCAATGTAATGATGATCTGCTGATATTAAGCAGATTGTTGCATCTGTTTTTTTCCAACCTGTTGCGTCTCCTTGACGGGCTAGATGAGTCATTAACTAACTTGAGTTCTTAAACTCCTTTGTTTTGAATTTTCTTCCGTCACCGTGGTTTTCGACTCCTTTGGTAGAAACTGTATCTTAAACTACCTGACTGTCGCACCAGAAGTAACAGATTCAAGGAATATAATAGTATCAGGAAGATCCGTACTTTAAATTTAGACCTATTTAAGTTGAAAATTAACTTATATATTACTTAATGTCAGGTACAGGTCAGGTAAGATTGGTTTTGATTGATTGTGCTCTAATTGGCTGCAGAATTCGCTTCATTTCAAATTTGCATTTCTTTTGCTTGAAGTCTAAACTTACAAATCGGACCAAAGTAGTTTTGAAGGGCTTTTTAAAAATTTTCATATCTTTTGACTGGAGTGGTAAAATGAAATGGGACAAAAACATGTTGTAGAGTAATTACTCCACTATTGAAAAACCTATATTACTATGATTTAATCTTTTGGTAACTATTTTTTAATATGTTTTATTTGCTCGTTGCATTAATTTTGGGACAAGCTGTATAATAAAAAAATATGACATTGAAAAGAGAAATATATTTATCTTTAACAGGTAAACAAATCCTTCCCTGCACCCCTGTCTCTATTTTGATTCCACTTGTTCAGAAAACGACACGTGGTGCTTCAACATTGTATAGGGGGTACAGGGGATGCATTTTCTTGAAAGCCTGTTTTTTGCTTCAACAATTTTGACAAAGATTGAGTTTTAGCTTGAAGTTGTGAGAACTTAATTCAATATAAGGGGTGGCTTCAAAACTCAATCAGCGTTTGTCTGCCTGTTCTGAGGGGTTGGCTATTGTTTATTCCAGTTGAACCGCCCAGAACCGCTGGTTGAGTTTTGAAGCAACCCCTAAGCATTCACAAGTAGTACGGTTCAACACAATCAGTAGATTTTAGTGAATAAATATTAATGGAGAAAGTACAAAACTAGGTCCCAGGTCTCTTGCAAATTGTCTGGTTCAAAACCAGACAATTTGTAAGAGACCTGGGATATAGAGCCTATTATAGGTTCTATTGCCTGTTTAACTTAAGTTTCTTTAAACTTCTGTCTTATAGCTTCAAAGTAGTTCAGAAAAATAAATTGGATTTAAAGCTGTCCCCAACAAGATCAAGTAATAATAATAATAATAATAATGATGGGATTTTTATAGCGCCTTTTACTATGTATGCAAAGCGCTGTTGCCAATTATTATTACGGCGCCATCAGGAAACCGTCACAATCATTTCGCTTCAACTGGGCTGGCTGCATGGCCGATGCGCACACCCTATCTGCACTTAGATTGTAACGTTCCCCATAACAGCTCCCCAATATCGCTCGGGTCGACGAAGCAATTGAGATTAAATGTCTTGCCCAAGGACATAACCCGTTGGCCGTAGCGGGGCTCGAACTCGCGACCAACTGATTCGGAGTCCTGCGCTGTTCCACTAGACCACACGAGCTCCACAGATTGAATCTCCAAGTAGATTGAATGATCCGATCCTATTTAAGTTAACAAGAATATGCTGAAGTAACAGAGAGAACCCAAAAATGAATGAGTATATTTACCTGTTAAAGATAAATATTTTCTCTCTTCAATGCGGTATTTTTTATTAAAGAATCTCAGTACAAATGTATCATTTATATGTTCCAAAAGTTCCAACATCATGTTTTAGTGTGTTTAAAGCTGTGAATTTAAACAGTTCTGATGCATTCATCTAAATAAAATTGATGCTTGTGGATGTAAACTTATGCTGAAGTAAGGAAAAACTTGGTATTAAACGCTCAAATGTCTACTTTCATATATTTATGAACAGAATTTCTGAAAAAAGATTTTTGGAACAATTTAAGCAAACAGTATGTTCACCACACTAATAGTGTAATGAAAAAGCATGCTATATAGCAGGGTTCTCGACAGGTTTCTTGCATGCTGCACATGATTTTTGTTTAGAAATAATCTTACCAGCGAAACAGGTGAGTTGCGTTTCGGTTTTATCATGGGGGACGACTTTCATGGCAATTAAGGAGAGTGTACAGCATGAATACATCCACGTGCTAGCAGATTTTTGCATTTTGAAATTCAAATCATTCAATTTGTTGATACAATTTATACGATTAAACAGAACGTGACAATTTCTATTAAATGAGGCATTTACGGGAAATGAAATAGAGCATGATGATAATTTTTCACATAGATTTTTCTCATAGCAGTAGCTCTTTAAGGGTCACAGGCCCCAGGGCCTCATGGAATGTACTTGGTGGATGTAACTGGCCCACAGATCATCAGTTGAAAACGGGATATATGAGGACAAAATTGCTGAACTTGAAAACATAAGATCGGTTCTCAGTTATTGTGGCTACCGCAAATCGCATTTTGCCATCGACGAACGCTCAAATAAGAGAAATGAAGTAACAGACAGAGAGGGGTGTTTTCAACAAAGGACACATCACACTTCCTTACTCTTGTGGTGTCTCAGAAGGACTACATAGAATATTGTTCAAGTGCACTTTCATCCGCGCAATACTCTCCGTGAACTGTTAGTTGCACCGAAAGATAAGATCTCGAAAGAAAATCAATGTGGACTGCCCCGCTAGTTATATAGGAGAAACTAAGAGATCCCTTGGAATAAGACACAAGGAACATCACTCCAGGGAGGACTCTCCTATCAAAGAACATACCAATAGGAGTCATAATATGCCCCCTGAGGACACTTAAGATCATTGACAAGGACCCTAATTGGTTCACCACAGGGGTCAGAGAGGCAGCACACATCAGAATCCAAAGAAGCTCTCTCAACCGCGACGGAGGCTGATATCAGTTACCATCTCTTGAGACGTATAGCTCTTCAAGATCAGGCTACTGTCTCAAGCTTAAACCAATAGCGCCCCCTAACGTTGGGTTGACAAAGGTCCAGCGTAATGGTGGATTGAAAGCTCCCCAAGGTGAGCAAATTTTCTTGTTGTGTGTAAAAACTTTTTATCATATAATGGGATATATAGCTGTTGTAGTCTCAATTGCATCGTGTGCAATGTTGCTGTAAGCAACAACATAGGGCCAGTTTAAAGTGGTCTTAGCTTGCTGCAAACTTACTACAATATATAGCTCCTGTATTTAATTGTAAAATGATTTTTAGCAATTGGGACCGAATTACATTCTCGAATGCAACCAAATGGTAGGGTTGTTATTTTTTACCCTTTTTGCACATGTTGCAAAAGTATTTTATCATCACAAAGTAATAGTTGTTTTATATATACTCAGAGCTAAGAGCATCATGACATTCCCGTTTTATTTAAAAAAACACCACCTAACAACTAGTATAATGAAAGTCTACAGATGGTAAAGACTCATATGTCATGCTATATTACCTGTTTTATGGATGGCCTTTATTCTACTTTCTGCTGTTCATAATTTATGAGAAACATTTGGTGCTTATCACACTTATTTCACTAAGTAATATAAAAAAGACTCATAAATCATGATGCCACATTATCTGTTTTATGGATGGCCTTGATCCTCTTTTCTGCTGTTTAAAAGATTTATGGGAAACCTGTACTTATTTTATTACACTTCTATCCTTATGAAATATAAAATTATTTGTGCTTAAAAACAAAACGTTCAATAGTTACAACATTTGTAGAAAATTTTCTCATCAGGGTGAAAATAATAATGTATCTGTTTTGAATAAAAATTTATTAAATTGTCAGAAATCAAGATAATATATTTTAGTTTTGAATCTTCAAGCTATAATACTAGATGTATTCTTGGTAAAACCAAATGTTCATTATTTGTTTGGTGTTTCTTGAGGACATGATCAAGTTTTAACTTGTAAGTTTTGTTAGATGGATTCAATACTTGTATTCACAAGAAACACAATTTAACACAATTAGTAGTTTAATGAACATAGAGAGGGTGAAACTCTGTCCCAGTTCTCATCCAGATCTTCTTGTTTAAATGTATTGCGTGTTTTATTAAAGTTACTTCACACGTGTGAACTTATCAAGACCATGCTATCTTACATAGCTCAGAAACATAAATTGGATGATTAAAGCTGTACCCAACAAGATCAGGTAGATTGAATAATCCTAAAGATTTTCACTGGGATTGAAATTGTAGATTGTAAACATTTTGATAAATGAATGTAAAATAAAAGTGAAGTATGTTTTATCAAGGTTAATTACTTACTTTCAAACTGTTAAATGTTTGTTAAGTATGTGCAGATTCTTTTGATCGTAGCTATACATATGGATAAAATAGTGAGGTAATTTTTATCCAAGAGTTAAAGAAGACGGGAATTAACTTTTAGAGTGCGCTCAGTGGGGAGGCCTACATTTTGTTATAAACATGATAATAGAAGTCCTGTCACGAACGTGTAAGTTTGTTCAATGTATCGGTCGCATGAAAATTTCGGAATTTATTAAGCGCAGGTATGCTTCGTGATTATTACAGTAGAGTAAGTGGGGTGGGTTACGTTCGGCCCATTACAATTTGGTGGCAACGTGTAGTGATTTACCCACTACACGGTGGTCCCTAGGGTTTCTCAATGCCTAGGCGGACCCCCCCCCCCATTGGATTGAGTGCCGAGATGGAGTTGTTGATGTTGTGATTAAGACACAAGGATGTGTCTAGTATGAGGGAGGGAGTAATGTCACGAATGTATAAGTTCGTTCAGTGTATAGACCTGATGGGGAAGTCCTCTTTTGGTCTATGCATTATCGCGCTCGCTTTGAACGCGAGAGGTCCCGCGTTCGATTCCCGGCTGGGCCGCATGAAACATTCGGAATTTATTAAGCGCTGGTATGCTTCGTGATTATTACAGTAGAGTAAGTGGTTGGGTTACGTTCGGCCCGTTACAATTTGGTGGCAGTAGTGGTCCCTAGGGTTTCTTAACGCCTGGGTGGACCCCCATTGGATTGAGTGCCGAGATGGGAGTTGATGATGTTGTGATTAAGACACGAGGACGTGTCTAGTGTGAGGGAGGGAGTAATGTCACGAATTTATAGGTTCGTTCAGTGTATAGACCTGAGGGGGAAGTCTTCCTTTGGTCTATGCATTAGCGTGCTCGCTTTGGATGCGAGAGGTCCCTGGTTTGAGTCCTGGCTGGGTCGCATGAAAATTTTGGAATTTTTTAACGCTGGTATGCTTCGTGATTATTACAGTAGAGTAAGTGGGGTGGGTTAGGTTCGGCCCATTACAATTTGGTGGCAGCGATGGTCCCTAGGGTTGATTTACCCACTACACGGTGGTCCCTAGGGTTTCTCAATGCCTAGGCGGACCCCCCCCCCATTGGATTGAGTGCCGAGATTGGAGTTGTTGGTGTTGTGATTACAAACACGAGGACGTGTCTAGTGTGAGGGAGGGAGTAATGTCACGAACGTGTAAGTTCGTTCAGTGTATATACCTGACGGGGAAGTCCTCTTTTGGTCTATGCGCTGCGAACTCGCTTCTGATGCGAGAGGTCCCTGGTTCGATTCCCGGCTGGGTCGCATGAAAATTTTGGAATTTATTAAGCGCTGGTATGCTTTGTGATTATTACAGTAGAGTAAGTGGGGTGGGTTACGTTCAGCCCGTTACAGTCCATTTTTATCGAGCCATCAATATTCATTATTTCGCACTCTTTCATGAAGCAGTCGGTATTGTGGATCAAGCAAGCTGCAAGATAAGACGTTCCAAATTTTTTCTCCGTCATGAATTGAGTACGATCAGTATCAACTAACACAATCAGTGTCAGGTAATATCAATTTAACTGTGTTTATTAGTAGCAGACAAACCATTTATTAAATTAATTCATTTTGATAACCGGGCGACGTATCTTGTGTAGATTTAATACGTAATTTGCATTAAAAGGTTGACCTATGTTCACGATGATGCCGTTCAATTCAATGATGAACATATTGATCAGACTATGCTGTATTTTAAGTTACTTCATTAATTGGCTATAAATTGGACCTTTTAAGGCTTCGTAGGCATACAGAGTGTAGTGTGTACAATCAAGTCTTGTATATGTTATGTAAACCTGAATTATTTGTTTTTGTTGATTAATTAATTGTTTGATTGGAGAAGCTTAATTATTGAAATCTTTGATTGCTACAGAAAGGGTTTGCAATTTTAGGTGATTTCCCATTCTATTTTAATAGGCAATTGATTGCATGAAAATATCAGGTGATCATTGGGAATTCCCCAAAGTTTCAGAAATAGAGTTGTTTACTAGAATATTTAATTACTTTGGAAATTCCCTCACATAGAGAACTGTACAAATTATTATGTTAAATGTGGTAATGATGTCGTGGGGAATTTTGGATGAAAATGTTGAAACTGTGGCACGGCCTGATCAGATTTGGGCAGAAGTGAATTTTACTTGTTTTGTGTGGATGGATTCAAGTTGCAGTTATACAGATAAAGTTGAATTGACTTTAACTTTTTGACAACTTCAGGAGAAGTTGATTTTGGTGGATAATTTTACAGAGGAGTGGAGTCTGCTAATTAAACTTCGAAAGGAGATTGGAGATAACGATAGTTGGAGGATTAAAGACAAACTGTTATTTTAATATTTAATTCCCGAGTGGATTATGTGCGTTGGATTCAGCTTTTAAGCCAAGTGGAGCTTCGTTTAAGGATTGCTGAATTGTTGTGTGGAAATCGCCATTTGATTTCGCAAGGAAACTTTTGGATTTACCTTTTGCCAGCTGGATTCCGGAACTTGTGAATTGCAAGAATACGCCTGCAAGTTTTTTCAAGATTTTAATGCAGTGGACATTAATGAACAATCTCGGACTATAGCGTGGAATATAATATCCGGATCGTGCGGTTCTTGAAGCGGTATCTGTAAGTTAAGTAGTATTTTAAGACAACAAGCAAGTTTGTAAATTAAACCAAAACAAATATTAAAGTTTTAAGAAAGTTTTCAGATAATACTTTTCAGTGTATTTATTGTATTTCATTTAAGAACCCGAAAGGTGAATTTGGCCTTGGTCATTTAACATCTCTGACCGTAACATATATGATTGACAACGCAATTGTTATGATTGTTTCATCCGTTGCCTAGTTACGACTCGGTTGGTAATAGCGGCTTTGTCTGCCGATTCAGTTTAGTCCTTCAAATACATTTTCCCTTTCTTATTTGTAACAATAAATAGCCTTTTCTGATTATCTAATGAAAATGTCGAATCAACAACAGATTAATACTTTTTCATAAGACGTTCATACATCCCTTAACTTAAATTAATAACCTGCGTAATAGCGCGATCCAACCTATTAGCATTACTTCTACTTTTACGCAAACAACTGCGCGGTCATTATCAGGTAACAATGATTTCTTATAATGACCCGTGTATTTGATGTCATTAGCGTTGAATGCATTTTCTCATAAAATGCCAATCAAGCACGCTTATGCACCGCCCACACACGCGCGCGTTTATCATATTACGCGATGATCATCATGCCTGGACTGATCAAAATTCTCTTATAGGGATTTTAAGACCTTGAAGTAAGAATTAAGTTTAATAAAGCGTTTCTTAATAAAATTACACATAAAAGGCATTAAAATGTAAAAAGAGCTGTTATTAATGACAAGAATAACTTTGCACCATCTTTTAATTCTGTCATTGTTTAAAATTGTCGGTGTTTGTTTTGTGCCTCGGTACTTTTCTTCAGGAGCTAAGCTCCCTCAGAAAAGTACCTCGTCCCAAAACAAACACTTCTGATTTTAAACAATGACCTCAAAAAGATGGTGCACAGTTATTATTGTCTAATTAAACCATTGTTCTTCTAGTTTTGTAAAAGAATTTGCAATTTTTAAATGGTTTTATTGCATATTCTTTTTTTTTTAAAGTTATATTGAGGTGTTTTGCTATAGTAAGTTATCATTTAAGGGAGAAAACTAACAATTTGTTGAAACTGTAACATATGACAATGAAATGTTAATTGTTTCTCCAAAAATATTTGCTCACCTCAAGGAGCTTTCATGACAATACTGTTGAATTTGTGTTGATATTGAAAGTGCTTTTGGTAACACTAAGTGATTTTAATAAGTAAAGAATGTTTTGTCAGCACAATGGGAAGATGAACAAAAAGGTTAAGTACCGCCCCAGTTTCCGTTCATTGAAATTTATAGCTCAATTTAGATACACTACTTAGCCTAAAGTAGTTACACACTATATTGTAAAAGCTTTAAATAACAATTTGAAATTGGTTTTTGGTAATAGACTCAAAAGATTGAAATAGATTTAGTGCTTTCTTAAAATTGAATAAACAAAATGTTGAAATGGAAAAAGAGTTAACAGTTAAAATGGATTTATGATAGATATTAAGGATTATACTGGAAAGTCGTATGTCAGTTTCAAGATTGTTTCTTAATTTTTAATTTTACTGATGGTAGGATTTAGAAAATGGGAAAAATTAAAGTGAAAAATAATCAATAGCTTAGGTGATTTGAAATGGAAGTATTTATCAATAGAAAACAATGCCAGTTGTTATATGCAAATACAAGAATTTATCAGAGCATAACAACAATCACTTCTCTTTTGTTTAGCAGTACCTAAATTCAGTTGGAATAACTTATATTTTATGAAAATTCCATTTTAACTTGATGTAGACGCTTTAATGTATGAGCTTTTTATAACTAAGCTTAATAATACTGTCAAGTTAAACAAACAATATACAATCTGAACATATACTGTAGTCTTCTGACGATAGCAATGAAAATAAAAACGGGAGAAAACCCATTTTATGAAAACAAGCAATATCCCAGTCTATATACCCAGTGGCCTGTTCTATTCCCAAGTTAATTACATTTATAGATAGCAACTTTGTTATTGTTTAGACTAGTGCAGCGGGCAATAGAGCTTGGTTAAGCACAGCAACACTAATTAAATTGGATAATATTTTAGGAACAGGTAAAAATATTGGGTTAGTCAAAGCATGAAATTGAAATTAGATGCATGAATGTATTTATTGGGTTTTGGCATTTCTCATGAATTGCCTCGGTATTATGGTATTCAGATATGGAAGATTGTTTTGCATACTGTCTCCAGTCTTGATCTTAATTTGTTTTTTTTCCTTACAATATTTTCCACTATAATTTTTTGTTGAGCAAGGAGATACCATGGTTAAGAATTGTCTTGGTATTAGAATATTTTATTAACAAAATTCTTACCATATCACAACAAATTATAAAAATGTTGGGTTTGATAGAGCATGAAATTGAAATTAACTGCATGAATGTGACTATTAGATTTAGGCATTTCTTATGAATTGCCTTGGTATTATGGAATTCAAGTGTGGTATGATGTTTTAGAAAAGTGAGTACAGTCTTGGCCTTATTTTTTTACAATAATTTCTTAAACTCGGATTTCAACTTTTTCTTCAACTCTTGAGAATTTTATCAGAGCCTTTGAGCATAGATTTGTTTTTTGAAATTTGAACTGGAATTTTAATTTTTTCTTCAACTATTTATTATAACCATTGACCATTTGTTTTTCATACAGTTTTTTGAACTAGAAATTAAAATTTGTCATCAACTCTTACGAGGCGAGCATAGATTTTTCCCAAAAAATGAACCAGAATCTCGACTTGTTGAACAAGTCTTAAGAATTCTGTCATAACCATTGAGCATATGTATCTCTTCTACTTCTACGTGATTACTGGGTAGACCAAAGTTTCGGTATCTCGCCCAGCGGTGAAAAACATTACATCTGGTGCATAACGAACAACGACACAAAGAACACTCCTGTCAGCGTGATGCGTTGATCCAGTAACAAAAATCAAAACTCCACAAGGATGAAGACATAACTAAGGAAAACTCAGATTTGGTGCTGGACTAATGGGTGGTGACAGCGGACGATGCTGCTGAGCCTATGTACAGCTCAGGTTGTCCATTGTAGACTGCTTCCTGAATTCTTGTCTTGAAAACAGCCGTTGATGGTGAATTGATGAAGTTTTCTGGAAGTTTATTCCAAACTGGTATTGTGCTAGGAAAGAAACTGTGTTTGTAAGAGTCTGTTCTGTTCGAGATTATGGTGTGCTGGTCATCATGCATCTTTCTTGTTCTGATAAAGCTTGTTTTTGGCTTGTTATAGTGATCTGGTAAATCGACGGCAACTTCCTGGTGTTTAATCTTGTAGAGCATTGTGAGTTTGGATGCTAGTCTCCTTTGTTGAAGAGTTGGAAGGTCAAGGTTCTCTCTGAGTGCAGTGACACTAGTTGTTCTTTTGTGGTTGTTGCAGATGAAACGAATAGCTTTTCTTTGGACTCTCTCGAGGTTGTCAATGTCTTTTTGATGGTATGGACTCCACACAGTGGCGGCGTACTCAAGTGTTGGACGAATCAGAGCCAAATAAGCCTGCTCCCGTACTGTTTGTGGGCAACGATATAGGTTTCTTTGCAAAAAGTTTAGCGTCCTCCGTGCTTTTCCGGTAACTTGACTTATGTGTTGTTTCCACTCTAGCTTTGATGATAGTTCAACTCCAAGGTATGGATGATGATCCATGATTTTGAGCTCTGTGCCCAACATTTTATATGACATGTTTATAGCATTCCTTTTTCTAGTGACTCTTAAGGAGTGAGCATTTGGATGGATTGAACCTCATTTGCCAAGTTTGAGACCATTTCACAAGATTGTCAAGATCTTTTTGCAAAGACTAGGCATCAGAAGATGTTGTTATTTTTCTGTACATTAATGCATCATCTGCAAATAGCCGTATGGTTGACGATATTCCATCCCCAATGTCATTTATGTAAATAATGAACAACAGTGGTCCTAGGACCGTACCCTGAGGCACACCAGAAATCACCTTTGCTTCATCATGGGGTAAGACAAAAAAATTGAAATGAGGTATATTTGTAGATTAGTTTTTGTATTTCAAATGAAATTGTCTTGGTATAAGGATAATTTTGAAAACAACAGGTAATTCGAAATTCTACTATTTCACCATTAAGAGCACCATCACAGTCTATTTCATCACACAAATATTAAGGAATAAAAAGAAACACATTTGCCGAATTATTGCATTAATAGTATGTATTCAAGTAGACACAGTGTTTGCATTTGAGTATTGAGATGGCAATATCAGACTAGGCTGAGGACCAGGGTCCGCGCCGTTCCCAGAAAAAAAGTTGGAAGTCGCAGAAAAAAAATCGGTAAGCCTAAAATAATTAAGTCAAATAATAAAATTATAGAATTTCTGACGACAGATGATTTTTTCTGGCAATATTGAATGATGAAATACAAATAAGTGAGCCAAATTTGGAGGGTGAATGTCAAATTACTATCAAAAATAAGCCAGTTTTTAGAGCAATTCGTGCATTTTAAAATAAATTTCACAGAAAATTTTCATCAGCACGATAAAGGTTCCCAGAAAGGTTTATTTTTTTTCTATACTCTGCTGAGGACCAAACCAGCAAGTATGCATGGTTACATAAGACAAAATAGACTGTGGCATAGTTTCTCTTATACTTTTTACAGCAATTTTCTGTGATACATCAGATAATTCTCCATTCATAAGACATTTTGTGGTGATATTCTAAATTTTAAAATACAAGAATTAGGTGGTTTTTTTTTCATTTGCTGAGGTAGATTGCTGTAATTTTGTTCAATTAAAAAAAAAAATTATAGCATATAATTGCTCATATATTTGTCATGACTTGTGTGAAATTTTATGTCTATGTGTTTTGTTATGAAAACTATATTTGTTTAAAGCAAAGTAAAGAAAATAAAGAATTACTCTTAAATCAAAATGGTCGGACTGATTTGAAATGATACCTCATAAGTGGCAGTCTTGTATATGAAACTGAAAATTGAGTTAAGAAAAATCTGACTATGTATCTTCATTACAATGACACAAACACTCAATTGTTCCTCATATTAGCAGTCAACCTTTAAGTATAAAATCTTCTTGCTCAAATTAGAAATGGACACAAAAGATGTTTGCTTTTGAAAAGCAAGAGCAACATAGGAACAAATTTTACTCCTCTTTGGCAACAACTGCAATGTAACATCCGATGTGTGAAAACCGAAATGTATGATGATGCTTTTATGTTGTAGTGAGCCACCATGAATTCAGTTGTCATACTGTTTAGGGAAAGTCTGTGTGGTATTATATGTTTCAGCAATGGTAGTATCTTTACTTTCTTTGCATCATTTTCATCAAAAGATGTTAAAGGATGTTTTAAACTCTAGTGCACAATTCTTATGATACGTTTATAAACAAAACGAAGACTTTACACTGGTAAACATAATTTGATGCATACTATCAAATCCTGAGACTCTACTAGTCATTTGCAGTGATGTGATTTCAGATATTTTAATTGAAGGACCCCTGAACAATAATGTAAATACCATATATCAGGGTGAATTTTGTTATCATTACTAGACTAGTAGAGTTATATTTAAAAAGTTAGTTTAGACCTCACTCAAGTTTGTGAACAAAAATGAGAATAAAAGGTATGATTTAACAGCATCCCAATTACATCAGAGTGACCAGGAAAAAGTGCTACGTTTCAAGGTGAGCAAAATTTTCAGCTTTGAATACATAGCTAAATCTAGTAACAGGTATGATTTATTGTTTTACCAGTCATATATCATTGTCATAATAATAGGCTTATATTATTTTTTTAATGATGCTGGCCTCCATTACTCAAAACAAAGTGCAACCATCAATTATGAGATGATATATGACTGGCAAAACAATTAATCTTATCTCTTACATTTATTCTGTCAGTTCTATCCATTTATAGGGAAAGTAGCATATTGTATATACCAGGTGAGTCAAAAAAAACTGCAATAGTTAAAT
>JXSR01S006342.1:42193-55825 GCA_000969725.1 Ophiothrix spiculata
TTCAGCTCTATGGGGAATTTACGTGGGGTTTTGAGACGGTTTAGAAAATTATAAATTCCAGAGGTTACGGAAGGTCAAAAATCGCAAGAGGGGTTGATTTATCAATGTTAGATAAATATAGCATGTACACAAACAGGATTTTAACGAAAATATTGGATGATTTTATCTAAACAAGGCTATTTTTTCTGATGTATCAGGTGCGCAAAGACTTTTGACCGGGAGTGTATGCAAGATGTTTACAACAGCTATGTCACTAGGGTTAGAACAACATGAATATGAAATTTATAATGCTACTACTTCATATTTTGCATTTTTATTTAATTAAGGTCTCAATAAAAGAGCATTTGATGGTTTTTTACCTTGTTTTTTTTTGTTAGCTATTGACAATTGAAAATGCTTGATGACATGCAGAACAAATTAGTCTTTTCCTTCAATATATGAAAAGATTGATGTGAGGTTAGTTTCATTTTCTTTGAGGTAGAGAAATAACAGGATAAAAGGGATACATTCAAATTCTGCCAAGTAATATATTTTTTTTCTTTTAGATAGTAAAGAAATTTGTAGAAAATACTTTGGTTTTAATTAATCTCACTTTCAACCAGCTCATTCCACCCCAAGAATAACATTCAACATTTTCAGCTAAAACAACCCTTTGAATAAGTCAAATCATTGCTTCCATGGCAACGTGACCTCTAAACAAATACTCAAAGCATTTTTCTAAATTAATCCCCTTTCCCCCAACCAAATTACAATTTAACGACAAAGTTATTTTGAATCCTTGATAGTACACTGCAAGATGATTCTGCATCTGGTGCCAGTATGTGGTCTATTTTTACAACTGCCATAAATTAAATTTGAGCTAAATGAATCTATGTGCCTGCTATCTAGCAAGGTTGACACGCTGTCATATGATGTGCCGAAATTTATTGCTAATAAATTTCCATGCTACTTAGGCTTATAAATCAAACATTTTGAACTGTGATATTTTCTAGTGAATTTTAATAAATGCAGGAACCATCTAAACTGTAAATTACTTTATTAAAAGGTTAAACCACAGATTATGAATTAAAATGATCATTTTAAAGGAAAATAAAATCATGAACACAACTAAACTTGCTGAGCTAACCAGCTTAAAAAATCCCACTTCTAAATTTAACAATTGCCCAAAGTGAAATAGTAGCGGTGTGTCTTTAGGTGTTAATAAAGTGGATTATGTTTAGGATGTATATTTTACTTGTAAACATAGGGTGTTGCGAGTAAGGAGTTTGGATCTGAGGTATTGCATATTAAGTGTCCTTGAATAAGACTTTTCCTGCAAGAACCAGGGGGTTAAAAATATTTTAGAAATAACACCATTTGGGTTGTACTCTAAATACAGGTCCAATCCAATTAGAAGAATAATCAGCACTTACCAGTACAGGTAGAAAAAGAAAAAAGAAAAATAGAGTTGAATACAAAAGTGTTAAAATAAATATAACCTTGCGTTGAAACAACTCCAATGAGCTTTAACACTGTTGCAAATGTATATAACTTGTTTGATGTGAAACCTTAGTAACTTCGACTTGTTTTTGTAGTGTATTCTGTTTTGTTTGTTAATGTCATTTGTTTCCTAGTTTGATTATTTGTTTTTGTTTGTTTGTTTGTTTATTTATAGGGGTTTGTTTATTTGCTTTTGTTTCTTTACATGTTTGTTTGTAAGCTATTCTTAGCACAGCTGTTAAATGGGAAATGATCACTTCAATCTGTGGATTTTATCAAGCTTGCGATATCTAGTAGATTTTGAAACAGTGGCGTTGAAGGAAAGAGGTACTCGGACTCTACTCTAGTCACTTTTTATAAATTATAATTACTAAGACTAATAATACTTGTCAAAGACTTGGTTATTCATTCCTGTGCATCACCAATTTGGCCTTGTCATAAAAAATAATAAAAATGTTATATGATTTGATTATATTTTGTTAGTTATAAAACTCAAAAAATCCATGTTACTGGAATTTAAATACCAATCTTGTTTTTTCTTGTAAGTAGATAAATAATACCCTTCTTTGGTTCCATGTAAATTCTTGGCAAGTTAAATTATACCAGATGCACTTAAGTCTCGGTGAAGTATCACTTACCAGATCTCGGTCTAAGTTCATTGATAAACGCAGCACTTGAGAACTGATGCTGTGTATTAGTTTTGGCAGGCAGTCTGCTTCTGTCTTTTCCATGTTTCCTTTCTATATTTGGAGCTTACAGCCCTGTGGCATTAAGCAGGTAGAGTGTTTATTCCATGTGTTCTTAGATTTCAGTGCTGGTGTTATGTATGTATGCAAACATATGGCAAGCAGATCTGTGAATAAGTCGGAAAAGCATTAAAATTTACACATCACACTGTATAGGATAATTTCAGGTTTACGC
Source organism: Ophiothrix spiculata (assembly GCA_000969725.1). NCBI lineage: Eukaryota > Metazoa > Echinodermata > Ophiuroidea > Amphilepidida > Ophiotrichidae > Ophiothrix > Ophiothrix spiculata. The sequence goes on from JXSR01S006342.1 coordinate 44,594, forward strand.
ATTTGAATAGAAGTGTTTGTTTCTTGTGTTACATTATTTGTGAATTGTGATCTCTTTCCTTTCCTTCTTTTATTTAAATTTTATTTTTTGTCACTTTGCAAGTTGAGCTCATGTTTTTTTTGAAAGATCTTGTATGACAAAATCTTTGTTACTCTTGTTTATATCAGGTAATTCAGAAGATGTTGTTATAACAACCAGAAGCATCAATTTGTCTACAAAAAAAGCAACATAGTAAGGCTGTAAAACTACAAAAATATGAAAGTAGAATTATCTGTTGCCAGAGCATAACACTTTTCATTAATAGCTGTCATGATTTGCCATTGAATATGGAAAAATATCTAGTTGATTCCTTAAATGGAAACAAAATAGCTAGTGTATTCAAAAAGCCAGGTGTCATCATAAAGTCAGTCATTAAAACAGATCATGTGACTGATAAATATGGATTTCAACAACTCACTGTATCTCCTTATACAGGAGCGTACCATGAATACTGTTATCATTGCAAATGTGGAAAAATGATATGTTATGTTGTTGAATTATTCTTAAATATTCAAATTAGCGCATCGGCAATTACGGAAGTGCGTTTACTCTGTACACTGCTTGCTTGGAAAAAATTTAAATCGTCAAAACAGCAAACATTCACAAACTAGCACTTTGTTTCAGATTATGCTTAATGGTTTTATGAAGATAAGTAGTTTATAAGTAGGCCTATCTGTTAAATTGAAAACATTAAAAATTTACTGTTTCAATGTATCTGAGGATTTAATGTCCTTCACTCACTACTTTACTACTTCAGTGTGCTTTATACTTGGGGCTATGCAGGGAAAGGAGCAGGGTTTCCCCTTTTGTAAATATTACAGATGATTTATAGTGCACTACGCGGTCCCCCTGACTTGTAATTCCACACGACCTCAGCACACTTTACAGAGCAGTTCTAATCATTGGGTTAAATCACTACCTGGACTCCCTGGGGCCAAAGGGTTTACTGCGGCCTGCATATTGGCGCAACCCTAGCTTGAGCAATTCACCCCCTCATAGAATATACAGTTTTCGCACACTCAGCTCCCAGTTTGACTCGAACGCGGAACGATCGATATCTTATGTTAAACAGTCTGAGAACTAACCGACCGAGCTAGCGAGAACTATATAACATACCGTGTCCACTCATCCAATTCAACTATTTGTCATCTGACAAACCCTTTGAATTAATAAATACCCTCACTTCCAAAAGTTTGGCAAATCATTATACTCTATAACTGACATATTATCAGAGTATTTTAACAATTTTTGTCACACTGGTATGAAATAATCTAACGGTAAAGGCGATATACATTAAGGAAAATCATAGTTGAATTGGACGAGAGGATACTGTACAGGGTGTCCCAATAAAAATGCATCACTTTTATTTTTGATCATATCTCAGAAACCGTAAAACAAAAATGAAAACTTTTTTCGGAATAATAATTAGTATAGTTAAGTCTTTCATCGGTGAAAGTGTGAGCAAAATTTGTCAAATTGTTCTTGCGAAAACTAGAATTCTATAAGAGGACTCAATTTTATCCCATTCCAATGGGGTTTACCACAGTAAATCATGTTTATCATGTTAATAAAGCACACCTTTGGTTACTATTGATCAATTCATTTTAAACTTGCAAAACAGACTCTAAAAGATCACAAAATATGGCACAGATACTAAAACATGATTTTTGAAATATTTTCCAGCACTGAAATTTACTCTGTATTCAATATGCAGGTCTTACTGTTTTTCAGCGTTAAAATAAGGAGACAAAAATGAGTTCATGGTTTTTCAAGAAAACTCAAACAAGGCAGAGATTTCCTTTAATGGAAAGTCTATTTCAGAAATCTTTTATGTTTCAAGCTTTTTTGTCATAAAAAAGAAAATCTTTATGACTGTCTCTCAATTTACAAGTGTTTTTAAACAATATAACATTTTCAACATATTCAAATCCAAGTATCAAAGCATTTATTCACTTTCTCGTAAAAGTGGAAAATCTGGGTCCATGATAGTGCACGTTGAAAATATTTTTGATATAGTTTTTAAAATTGTAAGCAACTCTGCCTTTCACAGTCAGTTTCCAGGCACACGAGTGTGTTCAGACAAGCTTTCAAGTTTCATTCAGGTTTATTCAAATTCTTAATTTTCTGTTGTTGCTTTTGCTATTGTTGTCTTTGTTGTTGTGGTGGTTGTTTTGTAGTTGTTTTCCTGCAAAGGTGTTTATCCATGAATAAAATGAGGTTTCTATTTAGAGCAGGCCTATTAATGTATGTACATGGTCATGTTAGATCGATGATAGTTGCAAATATGAGTAAATGTGGTAAACACCATTGGAATGGGATTAAATTGAGTCTTCTTACAAAATTCTAGTTTTCTCAAGAACGGCTCGACAGATTTTGCACAAACTTTCACCGATGAAAGACTAAACTAAATTAATTATTATTCTGAGAACAGTTTTAATTTTTGTTCATTGGTTTCTGAGATATGATTAAAAACAAAAGTGATGCATTTTTATTGGGACACCCTGTATATGTACGTTTTGTCTTTATCACAAATAATTTTGGTCTCAAATTGAAAATTTGTTGAAGTTATTATAAGAATGGCCCATAGTCTAAGGCTCAGTGAAGTGACCAACCGAAAATTAAAAGCTTAGCCTATATGACCTAAAAGGTCATTGGAGGTCATATTCAGGTCACATAGGTTGTCTAAAGGTCATTTGAGGTCATAGTCACCTAACCCTTACCCTAACCCTAAACATAGGTCGACTAACCGGTAAATATGACCTCATATTCACCGGTTGGTCAAGCATATAATCAGTTCACATATGTGATCATTCCACATATGACCTCATATTCACCGGTTGGTCAAGCATATAATCAGTTCACATATGTGATCATTCCACATATGACCTCATATTCACCGGTTGGTCAAGCATATAATCAGTCAACATATGTGGTCTAAGGCTCAGTGAATTGACCATGTATTCTGGGTGCAATTTAATACCAGTAGCAAAAGCATATTTTCATAACTCATCCTGCCCATTTTCATTAAGCGTGATAGAGAGTAAGTTATTCAAGATAACTGATTTACTCTTCAACAGCCACATAATAAGTCTATTTCTATTCATAGATACCTGATATTTGTATTACAGATATTGTTTTCATTATTTGATCATATTCTTTTTGTCCCAATAGAGGTTTCATTCTTTCAAAACCAAACTCTGTCAATCACAATTCCTGCAGGAGCCAAATCTAATTTAGCATCATGCTATCCAGTCTTTATTGTTTATCATATTTAATGTTCTTTCTTCTGGATATATTATCAGTAACTTAATAAACCTACGGGAGCATTTGAGTGTAAAATTGCTTAGCTGTGTTGTAATCTAAGATAGAATGCACTTTTCTGAGAAAAATTATTTTGATTAAAAGTTTTCTTTACCCTGATATAATAAAAATGTGTGTTACTGTTGCAATGCTATATCAACTTAGCCTATGGTCACAAAGTTTGTAGTGATACATGCTTCTAAATTCAAGGGTTGGCAGACCTTTGTATGAAATTTCTTCTTTATACATCAAAGAAAGCACTACAGGGTGTGCCAATAAAAACGCAAGATTTTTTGTGATTTTCCGAGAGAATTAGGCTATACGTAATCAAAACAATTATTAAATCTTATTGTACATAATCTCAGTTTCAAATAGCACTTTGTTTCGTAAAAGTTGAGCGTTTAAATCTGAAGTTATCATAAGATCTGTGAAGCCCTTAAAAATTGTGTTGGTCCGATTTCTTGATCTTTATTCCATGATCAATAACCAAAAGTAGGTGGCAATCAAAACAATAAATGACAAATTACTTCATCTCCAGATGAAAATTTCGCTCATTTGCATTTTTTGTTTAGTGTTATATCAAAAGCTCATTGAAAGTATCCAATCAAGCCAAAAATGTTGTCAGAATAACTTTTACAATTGCCAGAAATAACGATTTCAATTGTTTTCTTGTGTTCAAAGTTTCCCAAACCGGAATGTAAGTTCGTTTCTGAATACCTGGCATGATGTGGACATTGATTGTAAAATTTATCTTGTTACGCAATGTAATTTTCCCAAAAAGTTACAATTGTAGCTACTGCCTCCGAGTCTCGCATTTTATCTATTCATTTTTATAATAAAAGATTAATACGTAAGTCCTTGAATTTTTTTGTTTTATTTTAGAGCTTGCACTGACTTAAGTACCACAACTAAAACCAGCAAAGCTGAGACTGCTAAAACTAGTAGTAGTATTACTTAATAATTACTTATAATTCTTTCTTCAAATCGATCATCTGTTTTGTCTTCAATGAAAATAATTGACCAGTAATAACTTTGAGCCACAAAAATTATAGAATTAGTTAGCGGGTTTAAATTTATAGGGGCTAATGTCTTGGATGCACATCATCCTAGGTTAACATGCTTCATATGATGACCACAAATCGGACCAGATTGAAATTTGTGCTCTATTTTGAAAATGCTGTATCTCCGGACAGGAATATCTGAATTGGATGAAACAAAGGGCATAATGAAGGGGAGAAGCTCTATATTAAAATCATTAATGTTTTGATGAGAAAAATGGCCTGCTTATATTTTAAATATTTTTGTTTTCAAATCTTGCGTTTTTATTGGCACACCCTGTACATCACTTTCAGTATCAAGAACTACTTGGTATTACCAGGGAAGTGGTATTAATTGGCTGTGACTTAATGAGTTTTTAATCTTATCCCACTGCTTATTGTCATTGATGAAAGTTGTTGATTGATCTTAATCCAGTTATAGCAAGTGCTGTTAATTGTGCTACTGTGACTTAGCACAGGTAAAATATATTAAGAGAAAAAAGTATTAGAATGAAAATGACTTTTTTCAAAAAGAGGAAATAGGTTTATTGCATATGTTTTTCTATTCAGTGAAGACAATAATGTTCAAAGTAATCATGATTGAGTGACGTTCAAATATACTTTGCAAAAGTACTTGCCAAAAAGCAATTTCCGAAGTCAACAGGAACTGAACCAAAGAAATCAATGCATTGTAATGCAGTTGGATTACAGAGTATCATTTGGTGGTACAATTGCCCCTTTTCACTTAAGTTGATAAAATGTAAGTTCAAAATAATATGGGATATCTTTTGACAGTTTAGTACCTATATATTTTAAATGCTTGAATACTACTGTTGAAACTTTGATAATATTGTTTGAAATTTTAAAAGTGACCTTAAAAGTACTATTGCATAGGTATTTTGCAGCTTTGTCAAATACTATTGTTATCAACATTAGCCAATTCTGTGTTTATTAAACTGATTGTCTGGTCTTGTTTACATTAGGGACAGATATAGACAGTGTTGAAAAAAGACTTGAAATACAGTGTCATGTTGTTTAGCTCTTGCCTGGAATGTCAAGTTCAATCCTTGACAGTTTTATTATATATTTCAACTTCAATCAAATCTAGCAATAAAATGTTTGTAAGGATTTAAATCTGATATGTTGCTAGTTAGACATTTTCTTAATGTCTAAACAGTAATAAATGATACCATAATTGAAGAAATAAAACTTCCATAGATCAAGAACAGTCAGGTGTTTATTATAATAAAGAAAATACATTTAAAAATGTCATATTAATGCTAATGGTTTTGGTGTGACATCTTTATTATTATCAAGATATTTTGAGACAGTGAAGTAATCACTTACTTAATGTTTATTGCAAATGATTTTTATTGCAAATGGTTTTTATTTATAAATACATGTTGGGACAAGTAGTTGTATAAACGTTTATTGTAATTAGCTACAGAAGTGAACATTTCTTTTAACCAACCAATCAGAATTCAAGTTACATAGCCAATAGTACTTAGCAGGTTAATTGTTTGAGCAAACAGATGTACAGGATAGAGATTGAAATGCTAAATGAAATTGCAAGTCAGCAATCATAAACAACATGTGGTACATCATTTGCTATTAATAATGTACCAATGTGAAATACAGGTGTTTCTTCGGAGCTTAAGTGGTATTTAGAGCAATACATTTTGCAGGGTTATAGCATTTTATAAAAAGCAATACAGTTTCAAAATCTTTGTTCTTTTATCACTTTAAAAGGATTCAAATTTTAGGCCTGTCATTTAATGCCCATTTTAATTAACTTGGCTTGTTATTCAAGTAACAATGTAAAATAATACAAATAAGCATTATCACTAAAAGTCTTCTGCATAATTTAGTATTTGTTCATGTTTAGAACTTTACCAACAAAACACAATTTGACTTATTTAACAATATGAATAACATACATTAATTACATAAGCTGCTTGAGATGTGATCTTCTGCAGCTCTTGATTGAAGATAAGGAGTGATGTAACAGATATTTAGTACAAAAAAAAGATGTCAAGACCTTCCCATCTTTCCTAGCTTCTAGTGAGAGTTTAGAGGTATTAGCAATGAAACATATCTGAAATACAAAATTGTGATGAGGTTTGCTAAATGTGCTATTTTTCGTCACTTAAACCTCTCATTACAACCTGTACAAAAATCCCATTGAAAGCAAGGCATGTTGGGAAGGTCTTGATATCCCCTTTTTAGTACATGTGCAATGCTTATTCTGCATGCTAATCTATCTCACATTTTACTACATATTTTTCTGCTGGGTGATGGTTAAGGAACAATAGAGTGAAAGTGTCTTAGTTCTAAACTAAGGCTAAGTGGAGGTGAACTTGAACCCACAACCTTAAATATTGCATCATGTCATACCCACTGTATCAGAGATATAACTCTGTGTTAACAAAAATGCTTTCAAAAGTATCACCTTTCTGAAGTTTCTTTTTACTAATAACTGGTTATGACACTATAAAAGTAGAGTAATCATATATTTTTTGTTACATCATATACACATTTCATATATGTAAATCATCCTTGTAAAAGCTCTTGTTGAAATCTTATTTCTACTTCAGCCACTTTGGTCTACATAAATCGTGTTGCAATGATGAAACAGTTGAATGTTCTGATAAAAAATGAGGTAACACCATGGTAACGTGGGAATGACGTCGTCTGCTTTCATTACACTTTCGTTTAGTAGAAATATTGCCAATATTTTCTTTTATTCTGTATGCCAATGAACTTACAAATCACAGGTGAATGATAGGTGAGAGACAGATCATAACGACTTATTGTTTTTATGAGTGTAAGAAATTAAAAAGGTAGTTAAATCTAAGAAATGTAATTTAAACATTTTGATTTAAGCAAAGATTCTAGTCTGATTGAAAAATTGTAACATTTAGGAAAAATATTGTGCATATCGTCTTCAAAATCAATGAAGAATTAAATGGTAAAAGTATGTTTTATATCTTAAGGTGATATGCACAAGATGAGACACAAATTTCACTTTGACTTTGAGATCATGTACATCATGCAAATATCTAAAATATCATATTTTGATTCAAAAAGAATGTCACACCAAAGTTTTCCCCAATGTCTTGTCTTAAGGAATATTAATTTCTCACAAAAAAGACAAATTGTGTAATTTTGATATAACCATGTTGTCTTTGCATATAACAAACCAAAAACTCTGAGACAAGTAGCAATCCCTATGATGAAACTGTTGAATGTTCTAATAAAAATGGGGTAACACCATGGAAACGTGGCAATGATGTCCTCTATCAATTGATCTTTCATTACACTTTCGTTTAAGTAGAAATATTGCCAATATTCCCATTCAGTCTGTATGCCAATGAACTTACAAATCACAGTTGAAGGGTAGGTGAGAGACAGATTATAACAACTTGTTGTTTTTATGAGGGTAAGAAATTAAGAAGGTAGTTAAATTGTGAAATATTATTAAAACATTTTGATTTATCCAAAGAGTCTAGTCTAATTGAAAAACTGTAACATTTAGGACAAATATTGTGTACATTGTCTACAAAATCAATGAAGATTTAAATGGTTTTAGTATGTTTTATATCTTAAGGTGATATGCACAAGATGAGACACAAATTTGACTTTGAGATCATGTACATTATGCAAATATCTAAAATATCATATTTTGACTCAAAAAGAATTTCTCACCAAAGTTTTCCCCGGTGTCTTGTCTCCAGGAATATTAATTTCTCACAAAAAAGACAAATTGTGTAATTTTGATATAACCATGTTGTCTTTGCGTATAACATACCAAATATTCTAAGACAAGTAACAATCCCTAGAATGTTAAGTAAGTCATCAGATTAATCAAATCATTTTCCAATGCACCTTTCAATATTATAATTGAAGAAATTACTTGTGGTGTTCCACAGGGTTACCTTTTAGGCCCTTTACTTTACCTGTGCTATTCCAATGACATGGTTACTGCTGTGACAAACAAGCTTCTTTTGTATGCTGACAACAGTGTCATTATTACCAGCGACAAAAACCCAGAGACTGTCGCACATGGCCTGAGTTGTGATATGAAGGCTGTCAACGCTAGGCTAATTGATAACCAACTTTCCATGCATGTTGGGAAGACAGAGCTAATTTTATTTGGTACTAGTTCTCAACTAAACAAGGTCAAAAACTTTCATGTTCCCTACGATGATCACATTATTCAGCCTACTGACTCTGTCAAATATCTGGGTGCTGTTCTTGACAAACATCTATCTGGAGAGGCAATGGTTGATTCCATTATCAAAAAAGCCACCAGCAGACTCAAGTTTCTCTACAGGCATTCCAACTTCTTCAAGAGGAAGCTTCGCAGAGACCTCTGTTCTACTCTCATCCAGTGTCATATTGACTACTGCTCTGCAGCATGGTACTCTGGGCTAACAAAGAAGTACCAACAAAAACTCCAAGTCATCCAAAATAAAATGGTTCGATTTATTCTTGATTTGCCTCCCAGAAAGCATGTTGGTCAAGAGCAGTTTCTGTCCCTCAAGTTCTTAGACATTCAAAACAGGACCCGGCAACTAAGGCTTAAACATATGCATAGTGTCTTTTACTCCACTGCTCCTTCTTACCTGAGCCAGTTCTTTTCAAGAACTTCTGAAATTCATTCTCATGGCACCAGAGCCAACCGTTTGAACTTTTGGGTCCCTAGGGTCAAGGGTCAAACTGCAAAAACAAATTTATACAATTCCATTATTGACTGGAATTCGCTTCCAGACAATATAAAAGAGATTCGCAACAAGCTAAATTTCAAACAGGCCGTTCAGGCCCATCTTGCTAGCTGCTCAAAAGCCCAAGATATGACTGCTTTTGTTTAAACCTATTCCCTTGGTTGTCCATACTTTTGCTCTTGTTTGGATCAGGCACCTTTGTCTCTTTTTATGTTGGACCCTATTGGAAATAAGTTTGCAAGAGTAGCCAGACTTTATGGGCCTTCCTAGCATATGTTGGTTTTGGTACTGATTTAAATTATAAGCTTTGGTATGTTTTTTTAAAGCCTTTTCAGGGAAGTTGTTATTTTGTTAATGATATTTTGTATGTTTTGTTAATATTTAATGTTTTCATCTTTGTACCACATATGCTGAATAAATAACAAACAAACAAACAAACATTGTGAATATCAAGATTTTCATAGCAAGAACATTAAAAATGAGCCAGAATTGGCCAGGGCACCTTTAAGTGCCATTGCCACAATATTTTGTTTCTCGAGAGATGACACAGTGATGAAAGTGTCAATGTTCTATATACCGAGTGAGTCAAAAAAACTGCAATAGTTAAATGAAAGCCATATTTTAAGAACAAGAGATATCATGAACATAAAGAGTATATATCTAAATAGATCATAAATTTACCTTTAAAATGGTGAAAAAATGGGGAAAATCGATAAAGGCGTCGCAGAGATACACTTATTTGAAAAGAAGGCATAAAAACAGCTCTGTCCAAATGTCGTGCATATGTTTTATAAGTGGAGGACACAATTGTGACATTATCTTTTCTCTTTTGTGTTTGGGTGCCTTGAAAAGAGCCGTTTGAGCTTAGTGGCCCTGAATAGTCAATTGTCGGTTCAACGTGGACTGGGACACATGTGGCAGGGGATTTCGTCGCAAGCTTACTTATGGATCCCTTGCCAATGTCTGACAAACGCGGTCGACGTTTCTCCTGCTTCTTGCCGTTCGCGGTCTTCCAGGTCTATCTTTATTTAAGTTATGAACTGTTCCTGTTCTTTTGAATTTCGCCTGAATTCTATCGATGGTTGATGCACATGGTACACGTGATGGAGGGAATGCACCCTCTTTGAATCTCCGTTTCACTTCTACATGAGATTTGTAGGTAAAATAAACCTCAGCAATTAGAGCACGTTCATCGTTTGTGAACAGATCTTGAGGCATTGTGAACAGTGAGTGATTAATAAGCTCTCTCTTCTCAGGCAGTGTCCCCAAACATGTCATTTTGCACTTTAAAAATGCCTAAATTATCATTTATGTGTAAATTAATAAATTAAGAAGAGATTGTCACTAAAGCAATGTAATTGGTTTGGGTTATTATTCAAGAGGTGTTGGCAAGAAATTCAATTCAATATTGGTACTTATTACTCATTTGATGCGTCGACGAAGTATGCTCATTTGGACAGAGCAGTTTTTATGCCTTCTTTTTCAAATAAGTGTATCTTTGCAACGCCTTTATCAATTTTTAGCATTCTTTCATCGTTTGAAAGCTTAATTCATGACCTATTTAGAAATTAATATTATTTGTTCGAAATTACTTTTGTTCTTACAATATGGCTTCCATCTTATTATTGCAGTTTTTTTGACTCGCGTGGTATAACATGAAATGAACAATACAGAGGCATGTATTAACAATCTTTGAAATGATCTCCATTGCTTGTAGTTATATCACCCATATTCACATGTGTCATTTAGCTACAAACCCTAAATTTAGACTCAAGTTGTTCATTTAATACTTGCTTCGGGATAAGAAATAACAGTTGAATGTTCTGTAAAAAGTGCTGGAAAAGTAATGGATCTATTTACTCTGTACACATGTATTGACATCAATATCTATTTCATGTCAGTGAACTTATATTTATGTACTTTAAAGATTAGTTTATTAGAGGGCATTATAGGGATATATGGGGGATATATGATGCGATGATTGCAATTTAGCACTATAAAATCACTTCTAATTGAAAACTTTGAAACTTAATATTATCTTATAATAAGGCCCAGTTAAGCAAACTTAATTGTTTAACTGGTTTTTAAATTGATCTGCTGCCCTCTTTTATTTCTCTCTCATTTATGTGGCA